>SJYC01146600.1:0-50878 GCA_006408675.1 Madoqua kirkii | reverse complement strand
TCTGTCCACCCACCAATCCATCACTCCAGCCATTCTACCTACACTCACCAAGCTCCTGCTGAGAGCAGGGCACTCGCAAAGTCTCAGACGGGGCGAGCAGCACGCCACTCCCACCCACAAAGGAGATCAATACCAGCTTCTCTTCACGGAGCCCCAAGGATGCCTTCTCTAATCCTCATACCCACCCACTGCACAGGTGAGGATGCAGAGGCTCCGGGAGGCTGGGGCCAGGATCCAGGGGCTTGGAAGACCTTCCTGACCTTGGTGCCACATCCCTCTCTTCCACGAACTCGCCCTGATGTCCCCTCCTGGCCTTACTGGCAACGTCATCTCACGCGTTTTATGACCATGGCACCCTCCACAGCCCCTGCTCTCAACTTTCTTCCTTCTGCAAGAACCCCTCCTTGCCCCCGCAGCTCAGCCGGGGGGTCTGGCACCTCTGAGTGCACCAACCCCACATCTCCACCCCCACCCCTCCTCCCTGGCCTCCGAGAGCTCATAGTTTCCATCTCCAACCGTTCCTTATTAATTTTCCTACAAAACGTGTTCCATGATTTCACTGACATCACTACCGCTGCTACGAGTGGAAGCCTTGTGGAAAGTCCCCAGGTGGGCCTGAAGGCCCCAGTGGCTCTGTGTGCCCACCTCACGCCCCAACCCCGTCACCCAGCAGGGCTGCAGCTTTGTTACTCTCTGCAAGGCTATCTTCTCTCCCTGGCCAGGCAGGACACCAGGAGCAAGGCGGCACTGACTGATGGTGCTTAAATTTGCCATTCTTTCAAACTCCTCAATATCCAGAGAGGCAGATGCCACGCCTGCATTTTACAACCACGTCCAGGGGTGCAGAGAGGTGGACTGGCTTGTCCCAGGCCACACAGCTAAGCAGGGCTGGAACCTGAGCTGTTAAGCCTGAGCCTGACCTGCAGGCTCACCCCCCTTGGCCTCCTGTACAGTGTTTTTGTCCTGCACTCTCAGTGCCCAGGATGGGTTATTTTCAGCCTCCATCTTGCCCAGGCCACCCACGAGGACAGACTGGCTTGGGGACTGGCATGCTGGGGGAAAGATGACCTTCTGGCCTGAACATCCCAAGGGTGACTGGGCTAATGGGGTCAAAGCTGCCTTGCTCTGTGGTCCCGGTCATTAGGGTGCCAGGAGTCAGACCTGGGGCAAACGGAGAAGAGTTCACACGTGTTGGAGCCGAACGTGGCCCTTAGGGATCTCCTAGGCTGGCAGGGTTCAAGCACAGGGTGGCTGGGCCCTTCCTCAGATCAACAGTATCAGAAATGGGCTTAGAGGCCCAGGTGATTCTCAGATACTCTTGGGGCTAAGAAGCACTCGTTATCCAAACCCCCTTCATTGTACAGATGAGAAAACAGGCTCAGAGTGCAGAGAACTCATCCAGGGTCACACAGCAAGCAGGTTTCCAAGCTCCAGGCCAGGTCCTGTTTCTTCTGACTCCGCAGTTTAGGCCCCGTCACTTGACCCCAAAGGCCAGGAATAGGGCATTTTAATAAAGGCCACTTGGGGGCTGTTGGTGGGCTGAGTGGGGTTGGAGAGGGGAACCTGGGGTTGCCAGAGCCCTTGCCCAAATACATACCCTCTTTGATATGTCAGAATGTCTGAATGTCCCCCATGGGGCTTTCATAGCCTTTAGGTGGGATGACAGGGACCTAGCGACGCATCAGGGGAGCTTAGGTGACACGGACCAAGAAGGGGTCTGAGCTGGGGTGGGACAGGAAGGCAGAGAGTATGGGAGTTACACTTCCTGCCCTGATAGCTCTGCGGGTCAGGGTCCTCACCAGACTCCCTGCCTCCATCCCCATCCACTGGCAACTCCCACGGGACAGAGTCTCCTCGCTCACGTTCTCAGGGAACTCGGGGATACAGAGGTTAAAGGCCACCGAAACCTCTGATTTAGTTCCTTCTTAGACTTTTGGGGAGACTGAGGGCCAGGTAGAAGTGACTTGCTGCAGGTTACAGAGTGAGTTAGTAACTGCCTGACTTGGGGAGGTGGGAGAGGACAGGAGGGAGGTCTGTAAGTCCTGGAAGACAGCAAGGAGGTGGTGGCTCCATGGACAAGCAACCAGCTTGGTCCCTCTCTCCTGTCGCTCCCTTTAAGCATGCCACCATGAGACCATCATGAAGCCCAGGGAACAGGAGAAAAGGTCAGAGGAACGGGGAGCCCCTGCCGTGTGTACTGGGTGGGGGGTGCCCATAGGATGGCACTGGCAACCAGGCCCCCGCTCCGTCTCCTGTGCCTCTTCTCTTTGGCTAGTACCCAGCTCACTGCTTAGTCAGCATAGAGTCTGCCTGAAATGCGAGAGGCCTGGGTTGGATCCCTGGGTTGGGAAGATCCCCCAGAGGAGGATATGGAGACCCACGCCAGGATTCTTGCCCGGAGAATCCCCATGGACAGAGGAGCCTGGTCGGTTGCAGTCCACGGGGTCTCGACGAGTCGAACACGACTGAGCCACTAAGCACAAGGTCACCACCTGCTCAGCAAGGCCTTCAGGGTCCTTTGTCATCTGTCCCAACTGTCTTCTCTGCTCTCTCTCCTCCCCTTTCTGCCCCGCCTCAACATCTCACCAAACCCCAGACTGAACATTTCCCCAGCACACAAAGCACTGGGGTGTCCATGCTGAATTCTCCCCTCTGGCATGCGCTTTGGCCCATCTTTATCTGGCAGGCTCCTATTTAGCCTTCAAAGCCCCAAACAAGGTTTGTTTCCTCCATGAAGCTCTACCCTATCATCAGAACTGACTCAAGTCAGCCAGATCTTCCTGGAATCTCACTCTGTACCACACACACCTCCCACGTGGCACTCCCCAAGGCAGGAAAGGGATCTCACATTCTTACTCTTCTCTATGCCTGGCACAGAGTTGGTACCCAGCACACATTGGATCGACTCTTGCTTCTGGCTCAACCTTGGTGCCTGATACAGGGCTATGTCTGTTCAAAGACCAGAAAAGAGACCTATTCTATGGCAAGAAGCAGAAGTTTGGAGTCAGACAGATCTGAGTTCAAATCCTACCTCCCCTGTGTGACCTGCAAGATGTCCCCTAACCTTGCTGAGCCTCAGTCTCTTCATCTGTAAAATGGCGATAACCATGTCTATCTTGCAGAGAAAAGGTGAGGATTCAACATGGCAACCCAGATAAGGAAAAAAATGAATGACTATATATGTGTATGTTATATATAAACATATTACTAGGTAATATACTAATAAGAATGAATAAAGACCCCAGTTCCCCGGAAACTTGTTCTCAGGCACTGATCCCTTGGAAAAACATCTTAGGAGGGTTTCCATCTGATCTGTAGACATCTCCGCACCCCGGCCTAAGCTCCACTTAATTGTCTTGCTCTGAGGGTGCCGAGTAAATACTCCAGGCCAGCTGGTGCCTGGAAACCGCCAATTGCCGGGGAGCAGCTCGTTAATTTTCCCCGACTCTGCACACAGACCCCGCAGCTTCTGCAACTCATCTTGGGAAATTGAGTGGAGCGGGTCAGGCCAGGGCCAGGGGTCGCAGGAAGTGGGGCTGGGGGTGCCAGGGGACTTGAAAGGGCCTGCAGAGGCACCACTGGGAAGCTGTCCAGGCTGGAGGAAGCCGGCCTGGAGCTGCCGAAAGGCAGATGGATCCCAGGCCTGGCCTGGCGCTGCCAGCTCTGACTAAGCTTTTGGGTCTCCACTGTGGGGGAGGAAGCCAGGGTCTCATAGCGAGGCTGGAGGCACACCAGCCCTGGGGGCGGCCAGCTCTGAGGGCCAGGAGGTTCCAGCTAGTGGAGGAGAGGCAGTGAGGCATAGCAACAGAGGGTGTGACTCTGGGGCGCTGCGCCCTGGGTTTGGAGTCTGGCCTTGCAAAGTAGTAATGTGTGCTCGAGGGTGGTGCTGTCCCTTATCGAGCCCATCTTTGCATGAAATGCTCCCTTGATATCTCTCATTTTCTTTTAGAGATCTCTAGTTTTTCCCATTCTATTGTTTCCCTCTATTTCTTTGCACTGGTCACTGAGGAAGGCTTTTTATTTTTATCTCTCCTTGTTATTCTTTGGAACTCTGCATTCAGAGGAGTGTATCTTTCCTTTTCTCCTTTTCTTTTTCTTCTCTTCTTTTCACAGCTATTTGTAAGGCCTCCTCAGACAACGATGTTACTTTTTTTGCATTTCTTTTTCTTGGGAATGGTCTTGATCCCTGTCTCCTGTACAATGTCACGAACCTCTGTCTATAGTTCATCAGGCACTCTATCAGATCTAGTCCACTCTGTCTATCAGATCTAGTCCCTTAAATCTACTTCTCACTTCCTTATAAATGTATAAGTAAAGTAATCTCATTTATCATCATAAGGGATTTGATTTAGGTCATACCTGAACGGTCTAGTGGTTTTCCCTACTTTCTTCAATTTAAGTCTGAATTTGGCAATAAAGAGTTCATGATCAGAGCCACAGTCAGTTCACAGTCTTCTTTTAGAAAAGGCAGAGGAACCAGAGTTCAAATTGCCAACATCCTCTGGATCATCGAAAAAGCAAGAGAGTTCCTGAAAAACATCTATTTCTGCTTTATTGACTATGCCAAAGCCTTTGACTGTGTGGATCATGATGAACTGTGGAAAATTCTGAAAGAGATGAGAATACCAGACCACCTAACCTGCCTCTTGAGAAGTCTGTATGCAGGTCAGCAAGCAACAGTTAGAACTGGACATGGAACAACAGACTGGTTCCAAATCAGGAAAGGAGTATGTCCAGGCTGTGTATTGTCATCCTGCTTATTTAACTTGTACGTCATGAGAAATGCTGGGCTGGATGAAGCACAACCTGGAATCAAGATTGCTGGGAGAAATATCAACAATCTCAGATATGAAGATGACACCACCCTTATGGCAGAAAGTGAAGAAGAACTAAAGAGTCTCTTGATGAACGTGAAAGAGGAGAGTGAAAAAGTTGGCTTAAAGCTCAACATTCAGAAAATGAAGATCATGGCATCTGGTCCTATCACTTCATGGCAAATAGATGGGGAAACAGTGGAAACAGTGGCAGACTTTATTTTGGGGGGCTCCAAAATCACTGCAGATGGTGACTGCAGCCATGAAATTAGAAGACGTTTACTTCTTGGAAGAAAAGTTATGACCAACCTAGATAGCATATTCAAAAGCAGAGACATTATTTTGCCAACAAAGGTCCATCTAGTCAAAGCTATGGTTTTTCCAGTGGTCATGTATGGATGTGAGAGTTGGATTATAAAGAAAACTGAGCGCCAAAGAATTGATGCTTTTGAACTGAGGTGTTGAAGAAGACTCTTGAGAGTCCCTTGGACTGCAAGGAGATCCAACCAGTCCATCCTAAAGGAAATCAGTCCTGAATATTCATTGGAAAGACTGATGCTGAAGCTGAAACTCCAATACTTTGGTCACCTGATGCGATGAACTGACTCATTTGAAAAGACTTTGATGCTGGGAAAGATTGAAGGCGGGAAGAGAAGGGGAAGACAGAGGATGAGATGGCTGGATGGCATTACTGATTTGATGGACATGAGCTTGAGTGAACTCTGGGAGTTGGTGATGGACAGGAAGGCCTGGTGTGCTGCAGTCCATGGGGCTGCAAAGAGTCAGACACGACTGAGCAACTGAACTGAACTGAGGATGGGGCTAGTGGTAAAGCACCCACCTGCCACCAGTGCAGGAGACATAAGAGACTTGGGTTCCATCCCTGGGTCGGGAAGATCCCTTGGAGAAGGGAATGGCAACCCACTCCAGTATTCTTGCCTGGAGAATCCCATGGACAGAGGAGCCTGGTAGGCTACAGTCCAAGGTGTTATGAAGAGCTGGACACAGCTGAAGCGACTTAGCACCCACACATGCTCTAGAGTCAGTTACTTAACTTCTTTTGCCTCAACTTCCCCCTCTGGAAAATGAGAAGAAGAAAAATACCCATGTCGTGGGTGCTGTAGGACTTAAGTATATATTAAGAGCTTAGCACAGTGCCTAGTATGTGAAAATCACTCAGTAAATGTTGAACTATCATTAGTATTGTACCTTCCTCCCCATTGGAAACATCCTACTTGGAAATTCCCATCTGCAAATTGTGAGCCTGGACTTGACTCCGCAGTGATTTCATCACATATACCAGCTCCAAGTGTGCTGCCTGCGGCCCTTCTGGACTGAGCAGAAAAGTGTGGTGATGGATTGGTGATGTCTGTCCTGGACCTCAGAAGGGAGAGTGGAGGCCAGCAAGTCTCTCACAGGCCTCCACTGGGCCATTTCATTGACTCAGCAGATATTTATTAAGCTCCTGCCCAGGTCAGGACTGGGCAAGGTCCCAGGCTATAAAAGTGGGCAAAACCAGACATGATTTCCCCCTAGAGTTGAGTCCAGTGGGGAAGACCTTCATGGGCTGATTGCAGTACTGCATTCAGAGGTCAGGCTCCCTTTCCAACACTTGCTTGCCGTGTGACCTTAGGCTAGTCACTCAGCCCGCCTGGGCCTCTGTCCCCTAATCCATAGTGGGCTTAGTGATCCCTTTTCTGCCGGAACCATTCACCTTTCTTTAAATGGGCTCTCTCTTAATGCCTGGACTTTGCCCACAATGCTCTTGCCCACTGTCCTCTTTTGAAAAATATTTATTCATTTGGCTGGGCTGGGTCTTAGTTGCAGCACAACTAAGATGGAGCTTCAAGCTTCATCGCAGCATACAAGATCTTTAGTTGCAGCATGTGGAATCAAATTTCCGGACCAAGGATCAAACCCAGGTCCCCTACGCTGCTGCAAGTCTGCCAAGCCCTCTGCTATCACAGGGTGCTGCGCTGCGCACAGGTCTGTTCATAGCAGCTCCCCTTCGACTAGGAGCTCCCGGAGGCCATGGCTACGTTCTTTTCAGCACCCAGAGGGGGCCCAAGATTGCCTGGCACTTGGCCTAGGCTCAGTCCCTGGGGCCCAAGGCAAGTGGAGAGCTAGACCAGATGACTGTTTGAAGTCTGAGAAGAGGCTGGGCTCCCAGTTTGTTGAGATCCAACCAGTATGCTCAGCTCAGAAGGCCTCGTCTTGATTACCGGTTCTGCTACTTTCTGGCTGTGCTTTGCCAAGTTGCTGAGCCTTTCTGAGCCTTGGCAAGTCTGTCTACTATAATAGAATTACGCTGTGCAGTTAGAGTCTAGCCAGGGCCCCAGCATATAACAGGTGCTCAGTAAAAGTCATTTCTCCCTTTTCCTTTCTTCTTAAGGGGGCACTCAGGGCCAGCATCTGTAATCAGACACAGGTCAGTCACAGAGTTCTGGGAGAAAACACATGGGTGGGTCAAATTCTAAGAAGCAGAGGAGGAGAAAGGAAGGTGTCAAGTCCCTCTTAGGTGCCCCAGCTGGGCTTGGCACCCACAGGCGATTTCTCAAAAAGCAAGACCCATGGCCCACGTGTGCCAGGCCACCCCAGGGTCCTTGGCTTTTCACGCTTCCCAGCTTTGCTGGGAAGCGCTTCCTTCCCTTTCTTGAGCAGAGGCGCCTGTCTCTTGGTGCTGCAGCCTCGGTGCTGATAATAAAGGCACCTCTGTGTGTCTCTAGGGAAGCGGGACTGGGGGCGGCGGTGGCGGTGGGGGGGTGGTGCCCACAAAGCTCCCGCAGCTGTGTGTTTGCAAACAGGGGAGCTGAGCTGTGCAGAGGGGCTGAAAGCACTAATTGTCTTTAATTAAAGGAGGTTGGAGGCAGCGCAGGCTTTGACAAAGAGATTTCCAGCCTGTTACAGCTTCAGCCTGCGCTGGGGCTGGGCCGCCCGGGCGCGCCCCCGGCTTTGTCCCTGTGGGGCCTGGCCCTGCGGAGGGCACAGCCAACACCTGCCTACTGGGGGCGGGGGTGGGGGGGCACATACACGCAGTAGAACTGTGCTGCGAGAGCTGGGCTCCTGGGGCCTGGGAAGACATCTTCGTGGTGAAGGTCCTCTCTCGCTCATTCACCCACTCAGCAAGCATCACTGAGCACTTGCTGTGTGCCAGGCTGGTGCTCAGAACTGGAAGGACAGAGACTTAACGGTCCCCATGTTTCAAGAGTTCCACATTCGAAGAGGCTGCGTGGTATAGTGACCGCAAGCATGGACTCTGGTACCAGCTGGCCTGGTCTTGAACCCTGGCTCTGCTGCTTATGAGCTGTAGGATCTGGAGCAAATTACCTTTCTAGGCCTCAGTGTTCCCATCTGTGAAACGGAGCTGATAAGAATGGCACATATTTTAGAGGTTGTGTGAGGCTCAACGAGTTCACCTCAAAGGTTTGCCCAGTGCATTTGACAAACATCGCCAGTCGTGACTCATTCCTTCATTTGTCCATCTCTGGACCCAGCTGCAGCCCCAGAGGCCCTCAAGACATGGAAGAACACTGGTCTGAGAGGCTGGCTGGGTTCTGGTCCCAGCCTGGCCACTTTTCTTGCCCTGTGGCTCCTCAGCCTGGGTTTCCCCATCTGCACAATGAGGGATGGGCATGATGGTTGTGAGGGAGGGGCTCTGCCTTGCTGCTCCTGGGAAGGGAGGCTGTTCTGAAGAGCAGGCCTTGCTGGGCTCCTGCTCCTGCTGCACACAAACGGGCTCAGCCTCCCGCGCCCAGCAGCAGCGGCTTCTTCGGCTCACGCCATTCTTTTGTCTTCCCTCCCCGGGCTCACCCTGCCAGGTCCACAGACACATCGGTAGCCCCCCTAGCAGCACATACGCACTGGCGATCTCTCTCCCTCTCACTCATTCACACACTCACACACCCTGGGCATTGCAGCGCGCAGCCTCTGATCCCCTGCCGCCCAGCTGGCTGGGCTGGGTGGTCGCAGGGTGGTGGGGGGAGGGGCAGAGGGCGCAGGCGTCCTGGGGCCAGACTTCTCAGGCAGTGGGAGGGGAGGTCAGTTCCTGAAAGGGAGGGTCTGAGATGAGCCCCCTGAGGGGCAGGGCAGGTCTGGAATTTTCAGCATGGGGAGTACCCTGGGAGGTTGGGAGATGGTGACCCCACGCCCACTCTGAGGTTGCAGCCCCTTGTCTAAGCTCCTCAAGGGCCCTGATGAGGAAACCGAGGCTCAAAGAGAGCATGGGTGGGATTCAAGGACGCACAGTGGGGTCACGCCAACCCGGGGCACCACCGAAGTCTCTTGGAAATCAACAAGCCAGGCCCCCTGTGGCCAGCATGGGAGAGAGATTATGGGTGGATGATGCAAGGTAGGTGGCTCACCCCAAGTCTGCAGGGTTCTAGCCTTGGTATGAAGGTGAGGGGCCAACCAGGTGTGCTTGAGAACCCCTAGACTGACTGACAAACTCCAGGCCGGCCAGATCGTAGGCTGAATTCCTGGCAACGGCTCCCACTGAGGTGTGTGGCCCAGCGTCACTCAGGATGAGACCTGTCTCTTCCCTGTGATTCCTGACCCCAGCCCCTCAAACTGACCTCAGGGACAAATAGCCTCTGATTATGGCTTTACCAGCTCCCCAGAGCCTGAGGGTGTGACTTTTCCTGGCCACCTGCCTTTCACTGGGCCGTGAGTCCTCTGAGGGCAGAGCCTGTCTCTTCCAAGGCCACCCATGAGCGCCTTCTGTGTGTTGGGCAGGACTTCCAAGCTTCACACAGCTCTTCCGGGGCAAGTCTCCTGTCCCATTTTTACAGATGAGAAAACTGAGGCTCGGAGGCATAGAGAAAATCTGAACTGGGCTGTGTGAGTCTGCAGCCTTCTCCGCCCCCTCACCGGGGTGGGGCTCAGTGGATACGTGTGCAGGAAATCAGTGGCCAGGCCAGCTGACTCCCTGGGTTAGCAGGTGAGGAGCCTGTTGCGGCCGCCCGGGTATGTGTACCATGCCCCTTTCTGAAGGGAAGGTAAGGGGGCTGCTTTTGGACCCCAGCTTGACCCCTGTGTCTGGGTTGAGGAGAAAGTCTTCACTCTCCAGTTCACAGTTCCCCCTGGGCCCCAGATGAGTCCAAGACGGGGTGTGGGGCTGGGAAGGGCATGGGGGGCGGCAAGGGGTCTCCTTCAGGTCTGAGGAGATCTGAGGGGAGAGGTGAGGAAGGGCGAGGGGAGGGGGAGACAAAAAGAAAGTGCCCAGCGGACGGACAGACAGACAGGTGCAGGATGAAGCCAAGACAATGCAGGATGAAACCAAGATGGGAAACCTGATTAACGTAGAGAAACCTGGTTAGCAGGTGAGGAGCCTGTTGCGGCCGCCCGGGTATGTGTACCATGCCCCTTTCTGAAGGGAAGGTAAGGGGGCTGCTTTTGGACCCCAGCTTGACCCCTGTGTCTGGGTTGAGGAGAAAGTCTTCACTCTCCAGTTCACAGTTCCCCCTGGGCCCCAGATGAGTCCAAGACGGGGTGTGGGGCTGGGAAGGGCATGGGGGGCGGCAAGGGGTCTCCTTCAGGTCTGAGGAGATCTGAGGGGAGAGGTGAGGAAGGGCGAGGGGAGGGGGAGACAAAAAGAAAGTGCCCAGCGGACGGACAGACAGACAGGTGCAGGATGAAGCCAAGACAATGCAGGATGAAACCAAGATGGGAAACCTGATTAACGTAGAGAAACCAAGAGACGGAGGAAGAGAGGAAACACAGGAGGAGGACGGGAGGGGAGGACAAAGGCAGGCGAGGAGGAGCAGTCAGGTTCAGAGGCAGGGGAGGGGCTGGAAGAGGCTGCGCGCCTGCGGGCAGGGCCAGGGAGGCCTCCACCCGGGACTGGGCAGAGGGCTGGGGGCTGTGGAGGTCCCTTGGGGGGGCACTGGCTGTGCGAGAGCGTGTGAGTGGGTGAGAACGTGTGAGCGGGTCTGGGTGACTGAGCGTGTGTCTTTAGGCCCAGACAGGTGTGGGAAGCAGCCCAGGATGTCTTTTCTGGCTCTCTTGGGTCCACACACACACCTTCCTGCCTTGTATTCATGAGAACTGAGCTGAAAGATTAATCCATCATTAATACGGTCTTTGCTGGCAGGATGGGGACAAGTGCTAATTTTTTTTTTTTAAGGTACCAGGTAAGGAAGAATTGCTCAATCGAGTGATTGGTTTTCTCCACCCATCCATCCATCCATCTACCATGCACCCACTGAGCACCTTCTGTGTGTTGAGCTGGGACAGGAGAACCTAAAGCATAAGCCAATAAACTCGTACTTACACCGGCTGTGATAGCCCAGAGTGGGAGGAAAGGCTTGTGGGGGTCCTGAGTGTAGATGCTAGGGCCATATATTAACATGCTGAGTCTGGGCAGCCCCTTTGCCTCCTGGAACCATTTTCTCACTGGTAAAATGGGGTGGCATTTCTTGCTTCCTGGGCTGATGTGGGGTCCGCAGAGGTGGTGTGTGGAAGGGGTCCGATTCTCTAAGGCATGCTCTCTGGCCCTGTGCCATCCCACCTCTGCTACAATTCTTCCCGAAGATGCTGAGCATCCAAAGCTGCCAACCCTTCCAGGCCCAGGAGGCAGTCACAGCTGTGCAGCCTGGCTGGGGCGCTGGGACAGGAGATGGGTCAGCCCTGCCCAGCCCAGGCAGCTGTGGAATGAGGACGGGGATGAGGGTGGGCAGGTGCCCCTCCCCGAGAAGCCCCACACCTGCCCTGCCTCTCATGCCTGGAATATTCAGGGTGGGGCCCCTCCTCAAGCTATTTCAGCTTGTCTCCAGGTCTCGGCTCAGGTGCCGCTTCCTCCAGGAAGCCCTCTGGGACTCCCAGCCCAAAGTGTGGTCCCATCTCCACCCCACATTTCTCCTGTGGGTCCTCACGGTCCTGGGCTTCCCCTTACACACCTACCACTGTGAGCTCCTGGAGGCAGAAGCCACCTCAGATCTAAATCTCCCTGGGTGCTTGGGCCCAGGGCAATGCCCAGTGCACTGTGGGCTCCAGCTGTTTCTGGAGGGGCTGGGGCATTTGCTGGCCCATATTCTGCCTGCTGCTCCTGGGGCTGGGGGTGAGGCTGCTGTTTTTCCCTGAGAGCTAGAAATCCATTTCTTCAGACACCAAATCCCTCTTTGGGGAGAGGGCATCGGGGACTCTCCTGACTTAGGAGGTGGGGAACGGTGTCAGGGTGATGCTGGGAAAGGAGCAGGGGGTGAGGGGAGACGAATCCTAGCTCTGCCTCAGACTGGCCTTCGGTCCGTGGGACTCTCATTTTCCTTGGCAGTAAACCAGGAGGGTAACTTCTTGGTGGTGGGTGGGGAGGGGCAGGGTCTTGGCCTTAGGCTGGTGGCCATGCCAAGGAGCAGTTGTGGTGGGCAATTCTTCAGACACCATCACAAAGTGGCTGCCCCTTTCCAATTTGGGGGGTTGCCTCTCCCAGTCATAAGTAAAGTGTTTTACAAATGAAGCTTCAAGATAACATCCCACCCTTGCAAGCACCTAAATCCCCGATGCCCCTCCTAGGTGGAAATTCGGGTGTCTCCCCTGCAGCAGGCAGACCTGAGGCTGGCTGCCAGCTCTGCTTCGATCTAGCTCTGGAACCAGATAACCCAAACGGGCTGGGCGGTCACTTCCCAAGCATCCTCTCTATCGGCCAAGGTGGTGACCCAGTCCACGCCAAGGCCACCCTGCCTCCTGCCTTTTCTCCCCCTGCTTCTTCCCCGTGCTGGGTTCCCCACAGAGCAGAGGGGGATCCCCCACTCTCCCTGCGATGTGACACTCACCAGCATCACTTCTGGTCCCACTGTGGAGAGGCCCCACCCCGACCCAGGCCGCTAATCCCCACAAAGCCCCGCACTGGGCCCGGCATGACAAGCAGGCCCCGCGTCGCCCGCCGCCCGCAAGCTCTGCCGGGCGTGCTCGGAGGGGCCGAGGCGGGATTCAGCGCGGCTGTCACTCTCCCCGTCCGCGCCTCTAATTGGATTCCCAACACGCAGAGGTCAGCAGAAACGCCGGGGAGAGGAGAATCAAAGGGAAGGGCGCCTGGGAGATAAAGAGAGGCATTCTTCCCGGGCCACAAAGACGGCAGCTCGAGGGATGGGAGGGGACCCCAGCGAGGGGGTGCCCAGCTGGAGGGGGCCGGGACCCGGAGAGCCGGAGCCGGCGCGCAGGAGGCCGAGGCCGAAGGGCCTGCCTTCCTCCAGCCTCGGGCTTCCCCTCCTCTGTTCCCGGGGCGCCTCGGGCTTAGACACCCTCCAGCCCCGACTCTGGGGAATGGGGGTCCTTTGAGACCTGACCTCTCTCTCCCGCTTGCTCTAGGAAGCGTTCTTAGCAGGCTTGAGAAGGCCCTGGAGTCAGCTGGATCTGGGTCCAATCCTGGCTTGTCTCCTGCGAGGCTCGGGCGGGGCCCTGCAGGTCTCTGGCCCCAGTCTCCTCCTCTGTGGAATGCGGGCAGCAGAGGGCAGCCGGCAGGCCGGGACGAGGCGATGCTAGCTTAGAGCACAGAGGGGATGCATGGGGGGCACACAGTTGCCCCTTCCTCCAGGAGGCACCACAGCGCCTCCACCAGCCTTTCCACCACTCCCCGAGAAGAAGGCAGAAGCGTTGTGTAAACAAAACATGGCCCACAGATGTGAGAGAAACGCCGATCCAGCCTGGACAGGGGCCTTGCCATCAAGTCTGTACCACCGTTCGGGCCTCCTTGGCACCTGAGAAACTGGAGGCTCCGGGAAGTGAGGGAATGCCCAAGACCTCCGACTAGAAAACAGCAGAGCCTGGTGAGGAACTGACCCCAGCCCAGCACCCTCACCAAAGCCCCCCCAGGGCCCCTCCTGCTTTCCCGTGAATCATAAGCAGATTCTGCGTGTATGTGCTGTGCACACAACCAGCGGGGGAGGCTGGCAGGCCGGGGACAGAGGCTTGCTGCAAAACGGGCCGAGTTGCTTTAAGGACGTTGGAACTGCTGAGTTTGGTTCATGAAAGAGACATGAAGAGGACCTCAAAGGGAATTTCTAAGAGACAGAAAATCAATGACCCTGACATTCTGGCCCCTAGAATGTGTGTGTGTGTGTGTGTGTGTGTGTGTGTGTGTATCCCTCCCTGACACACACACTTCACTAGTGGGGTCCCTTGCACATACAGAGACACACATGCACACAAATACCCATTTCCAAGCATGTGTTCATGTGGTTTGATACAATATATAAATGAACATATACACTCGGGCTTGATTTCCTTGTGGTTGGATATGCACAAATATACCCACACCTACTTGACTCAGTACACACACGCCCATGGACAGGGATCCCCTCACAGCGTGATGGGTACACACACTCATTTTGTGGCACCTATGTTCCTCTGCATGCACTGGTCCAAGTGAGCCGTCATGTGCGTGAGTATGCTCCTCCTTGTACACACGTGTACTGGGACAAGTCAGGCAGACACAGGAACATGGGAGCACAAGGGCAGTAATGGCTCACGGTGGACTCCAGGGTGAGCGTGCGGGCGTACGCACAGCCCCGCCCCTGAAATGTACGCATATGCTCTTACGTCCAGAGATGTTCCAGTAGCACATGTGGAGGGATGCTGGGTCAGTGGGCACGCTTCCACACACACAGGCACGCAAAGAAACTCCCGTCAGGCCCAGGGCACACTCTGCCACGTCTACCAGGGCCAGCACACAGACACATGCAGCCATGTCAGGGATGCCCTGCACCGACCCAGCACACGCGTGTGTGTGCACCCCTCCCAGGACTCCAGGGAGTTCCCAGAGACAGACAGCTCTGAGAGCAGGGTGTGGGGGAAGGCAGCCCAGGGCTGCAGCTGCCAGGGATACGGATGCGGGGCCCCCGAGGCTGCCTGGTCTGCCCAGGCAGCTCAAAAAAGCTAGCGACCATTCTCGGGTCTTTAAAATACTGCGAGTCAGATGGCGACACCTTTAGGGCATGAAGCCTGAGTCTGGTTCCCTGGAAGAAGCCAAGGTACCATAAGGCTCTGGGCCCAGAATTTGCCAGGGACACGGGACAGAGGCGGGAAATCGCTCCGACAGGCCCTCAAGTCCCACCCAGGCCTCTGCTTTTGTCGCCTGGATGACAGGGGTTAAGGGCCCTTACTTGCTGTGTGGCCTGGAGCAAGTAACTCACTCGCTCTCTCTGAACCTCAGTTTCCTCATCCTCAAAAGGGGATGATGACAACCATGAGCACTGAGATCATTAGTTCCAGGCTATGGTCAGCACTGACCACATGCCACGTGCTGGGTGCTGTGCCCAGTGCCTTACTTTGATTATTGCATTGAATCCTCATGACTCCCCTAAAGCATTCCATTCATTATTATACCCCTTATTTAGATGAGAAGATTGAGGTTTTGGGGAAGTGATCACACGCCCGGAGTCACTCAGCTCGTAAATGTCAGAACTGGTATGAGAATGGAAGCAGCTGGCTCCTCGCCTCAACTTTCCTGCTGGAGGGCACCAGGGCGTGGCAGGCGACGGGGTCACTGTTCTCAGGTCACAAATGCTCACAGCTGCCCCGCCGGCCTCTCAAGCGGCACTGTGAGGACCAGGAGGGACAGAATTAGACGCTGTTGGTGCATAATAGTGGCTCTACAGGTGGCCACTGAGCCCCCGAGGTGGGAGGGGCGGGGGAGGTGCTCTGCCAGGGTCCCAGGGTGAGCAGGTGGGGGGCACAGAGCCCATATTCGGACCCAGGCACCCTGACCCTGTGAGCTGCTCCTGTGCTGCTCAATCTGGCTAAAACAATGCCATGCCACAAGCATGTATTAAGCGCCTGCTGTGTACTAAGGCTTGCTTGTAATTGAGAGGGGATTACCAGCAACCGCCAGCCCCCTGAATGATGTACACACACTCTGTCCTCCAGGCGCTCGACCAGGGCACTGCCTGGTGCCCAACCGGAGAAACACCCCTTCCCAGATGGAGCAGGGGCACCCCTCCCCTCCCCATCCTTTGCCTGTCTTCTGAGCTCCCATAACTCCTCTGGGCCTCTTCTAAACCCAGTGAGGCTAGGACTGCAGGCCTCACTTAACAATGAGGAAACTGAGGCTCAGAGAAAAGACTTCCTCAAGAGAGACAGGCACTGCAGCTGGAACCAGCGGGCTGGGCGCCCCCTCCTGCTCTGTGTCTGTACAGACCCAGGCCCCTGGTGGGTTCCCGCAGGCTCCTGCTAAGACATGGGTCCCCCAGCAGGCCCTGATCAAGGACCACCATGTGCAGAGTCTACACACAGGCCAGTGCAGGCAAGGGAGCAAGAACTGGAATTATGGTTGTTAATGGTGAAGACACAAGGAATACTGAGAGATGCTTTCTGAGGCCCCCAGATCCAAGAAGGATTTAAGATTTTTACAGGAAATACTGCATCTCAAGAAAAAGGACCCTCTCTGCCAACCCCAGATAGACCTGCTGGGCACCCTGGCCATTCTGGTTGCCCTGGAGAAAGAATCCCCAGCCTCTCCAAGGGCCTTTCTTAGCATCATCGCTCACATCAGGGTGGGGAGGGTACCGGGCATGAGACTGGGGTGAGTGGGGCTCTGCAACTAACATTTATGGAGTAGCTTCTGTGAGCTAGGCTTCCCCTGGTGGCTCAGATGGCAAAGAATCTGCCTGCCACACGGGAGACCTGGGTTTGAGCCCTCAGTTGGGAAGATCCCCTGGAGAAGGGAACAGCTACCCACTCCAGTATTCTTGCCTGGACAGTTCCAAGGACAGAGGAGCCTGGTGGGCTATAGTGCATGGGGTTGCAGAGAGTCGGACACATCTGAGCAACTAAGGCTACTTTCACTTCCTATGAGCTAAATATCACTCCAGAAGCTGGAGACAGCAGTGGGTAAAACAGAAACATCTCCCCTCCCCTGGAATTTGCATTCCAGGTGGGGAGAAAAGTAGTTAAGAGATAAAGAAGTGAGCCTACAATATGTCAGGTGGCAGTAAGGGTGAAGCAGAGAAATAAAGAGGGAAGAGGGACAGGCTGTGTGCACATGTGTGCAAGTGCACATCTGTGCATGTGAACACGTGGGCACCCTTTTGAAAACTAGGGCCATGGGGGACCTTGGTGAGAAGGTGATGTCTAGGGAGAGACCTGAAGAAGACGAGAAGGCAATCAACGTAGACACCCAAGGAAAGAACATTCCAGGCAGATGAAACTGCCATGGAGGTGAGCAGGTCTGGAGTGAAGGAGGCAAGACGAAGTGAGAAAAAAATCCATCTGGAGTGGCGAGGGACGGATCACGGAGGGCTCTATGGGCCCTTCTGGCTTTTGCTTTATGTCAGATGAGGGACTCTGGGGGGTTCTGAGCAGAGATAGGGCATGACCTATGCTTTAGAGGGACCTCTGGCCGCAGGGCAGGGAACAGAATAGGGGGCAGGGAGTAGGATGGGTGGAGATGTCCAGCTGGTAGTTGGGTATGTGAGTCTGGACATTGGAGAAGAGGTTCAGGCTAGAGACTGGCCAGAGAGGACCTGGATGAAATCAACTGGAGAGAGAGAGAGAGAGGAGGAGGAGGAGACCAGGGACTCAGCACTGGGTCCTCTGGGGTAGAGAGGTGGGAGGTGAGCAGGAACTGGCCACAAGCACCTGGCAGAGCAGGGGGACACCAGGAGTCAGTGGTCTCTCTGTCACAGGCCCCTGAGGCCTGGGAACTGACCAATGGATTGGTGACATGGGTGTCACTCATGTGGGAGCTGGACCATAAAGAAGGCTGAGCGCTGAAGAATTGGTGCTTTTGCACCGTAGCGCTGGAGAAGACTCTTGAGAGTCCCTTGGACTGCCAGGAGATCCAACCAGTCCATTCTAAAGGAGATAAACCCCGAATATTCACTGGAAGGATTGATGCTGAAGCTGAAGCTCCGATACCTTGGCCACCTGATGCAAAGAGTTGACTCACTGGACAAGACCTTGATGCTGGGAAAGATTGAAGGTGGGAAGAGAAGGGGATGACAAAGGATGAGATGGTTGGATGGCATCACTGACTCAATGGACACGAGTTTGAACAAGCTCCAGGAGACAGTGAGGGACAGGGAAGCCTGGCGTGCTGCAGTCCATGGGGTCACAAAGAATCTGACACGACGGAGCAAGTGAACAACAACAATGTGGGCTTGATTATGAGCAGTTTTAGTGGAACGACGGGGCAGGGGTCTGATATGGATGTGTTCACGAGCTCTCAGAACAAGAGTCATCAGCAAGAGGCGGGAGGGTCACACAGCCTGGGCGTCAGAGTCAAACTGACCCAGTGACCCAGCTCTAGTCCCAGCCCCGACCCTTCCTCGCGGTGAGCCTCAGGCAGCGCACCTCACCTCGCTGAGCTTAATGTTCTCAGCTCAGCAACTGGGATAAGATCCCTCTTACACCCTAGGGCTGTCAAGAATCAAATGAGATAAAGATTTTGAAAATACTTCACTCACAATGAAATGCACAAATATTCCAGTGGGAGGACAGCAGGTTTTGGATTTCAGTGCTGGCTCCACCATTCATTAGCTGCGTGATCCTGAGCTGATTTATTTAACCTCTTTGAGTCTCCGCTTCATCCTCTATAAAATGAAAATAACAAACATACCCAACTTCTGGGGACTGCAGGGATCCAAAGCCTAAGGCAGAAGGCCTAGTACACAGTGGGCGCTCAACCAATGCACGTTCCCTGCCTCCCTGGGCTCTTGTCTCTGATATTTACAATCAGGGCCCAGTGGGAGGTACAGGGAGCATGGGACTGGACCCTGAGTTTGATTGCTGGGTCTCTGGATAAGCCATTTGGTCTAACATCTTGGGGCTTCAGTTTTTATAAGCGTGACGCTGGTGGGCAGTTGCCTTGGCCCCTTTGTTTAGGAGGTGCCAAGTGGGCAACAGGCAAAGTTCATGTATTGCGTCTGGATGCCAGTGACATGGGAGCCCTTGTAAGTTTGTGACCCTCTCCTGGGTCAGCGTGATCAGGAAATAAATCCTTGAGATGGAAACAACAGTATCATCCAACCTCCATGGATGCAGTTCCACGGAAAAAGACTGGGAAGGTCTGGTGAAGGAGCAAAGAGCCCGAGGGAGCAGAGAGGGTGGGAGTCTGAAGGCCTGCCCACCCCTCAGAGTGACCCTGGGGCCCCTTTATCTGTATGGTTGTCAGGGGCCCACCACACCTTCCTCTTCACATAAACCATGCGTCCTAGGGGCCATGAGGAACTCTCGTAGGGTGGAGACTTAAGATCTTCCAGCGGTCCCTGGGGTCTTGTTCCTGCAGAGGTGGAGGTAACGGGCGGGGGCCATCTAACAGAACATCACGGGGACAACAAAGGGTTTCCATGAGAGCCTGGGCCAGGAGGCCAGAGCACTGGGCTCAAGTCTCGTCCCTGCCACCAAGGGCACCGTGACCCTGGGAAAGTCCGGTCCTCTCTTGGCTTCAGATTTTCTTGCCTCTAAAATGGCACTAATAATCTTCGCCTTGCTTCTCTCATGTGGGTATCATTCAGATCAAAGTATCTCAGAGGGTGAGACCAAATGCTACACAAAAGCAGCCTCTAATCTTTTTCTGGAATGAGGCAGAGTGTAAGTAAATAAATACTGTACATATGTAAGACATTATAATTACAAATGGCATGCCCTCCCCACCCCCCGACAAGCAACGGAAACAAAACAAAACAAAGCAACAAACCTCGTTTTGTACCATGTGAAGAATTCTCATTCGGCCTAGTTCTGATTCCAACTCAATAGTTGACAAGGTGAGTGAGTCTGGGCACATCTCCCCACCCCCACCCTGTTCCCAAAGCCCTGGCAGAGATCAGATGCTGGTTTTGAGGGGGCGGTTTGTAAGTCCTGCCAGTATGGAATTAATAGACCATCCTCCCGCCACACTCCTCTACCCAAGAAGGCGGTCTAGGGTGTGGGAAGGGCCTCAAGCTTTGCAGGGCAGGTCTCAGTTCAAGCCTCTCACCTGCTGTGTGGCCTTGGACAGCTCCCTTCCCCTCTCTGGACCTCAGTTTCCCTCTGAGGTCAAAGTTCATCCCTAGGCACTAGGAATGAGGGGAGCAGCGAGAAGCAGCAGGGTGGGGGCTGAGGACAAAGGGCCCCAGGGAGGAGGTGTCCCGGCAGGGCGAGGGGTAGAGGCCAGAACGGGGCCTGTGGGGCCCGAGCCAGCTGCCGCACAGCCATGAAAATCTCTTAACCACACAGAATTGTTAACGGCTCTGAAATCCTGTTGTACCACAGGCTTAGAAAGGCTTAAACTGTTAAATGCATAAACTTCCTCAATAAACGGGCTCCCCTTGCCAGATCCCGAAGCCCAGCCAGATGAAAAGGCAGCCGCTGGAGGGAGGGGAACTTCCCCAGCTGTTTATGGTCCTGCCGGAGTGTTCTGGGGCAGCCTGTGGCCAAAGCCCTCAACCTGAAGCCTTCGGGGTCCCGGATCAGTCTGGGGCTGAGAGAGGGCAGTGCTGGGGCTCCGGGTCCAGATGACCTGGGTTCAAATCCTATCCCTTCCTGTGTCAACGTGGCCAAGTTGCTTCACCTCTTTGAGCCTCAGTTTCCTCTTCTGTAAAACAGGGATGAGGATGCTAAACAGGTGACTGGGAGTCAGTGAGACCCTCAGTGGGGAGCTGCCTGGTCCATAGGAGATCCTTGGATGCGCTGGGTCTTAGCTGGAACACTCAGGACCTTCACTCTCTGTTGCGGCATACAGGATGTTTAGTTGCGGCATGTGGGGTCTAGTTCCTGGCCGGAGATGGAACCCCGGGGACCCCTGCACTGGGAGTGCGGCGTCTTAGCCATTGGACCAAGCCTTTCTGACACCTCCAAGAAGCAGAGGACATCAGAAGTACGAAGCACAAGAGTACACACCTGCCTCGGCCACCTACGAGGGGGTGGGGTGCTGGCCCTCAGTCTCAGTTTCCTAATCTGATGGAGAGACTCCAGAAGGTATCAGGCAGGAAGGCAGCACGACACAAGCACTTGGTTAAAGCTGTGTGGGGGCTGGCGGTGGGGGCCGGCAGTTAACTGGGATGGCTGCACCCCTTTCATTGCTCAGCGTGAAGAGAGGAGGCCCATGAGGGGCTTCGCCATCCCTGAGCCTCTGCCCTGGAAGCGTGCTCCATCCTGCTAACACCTCTTGATGCGAAAGCAGCTCACCCTCCACGGCCCAGCCACGAGCTTCCCCCTTCCCCTCAGAAGCCCTTAAGCTCTCCTCTCTTTCCTATGAGGTCTTACAATCTCATGCGTGACCCTCCCCTCTCCACCCCCAAGGTGGTTATCTGTCAAACTCTTTTTACTTCTGCCATCTCAGAGGCCCCTGGGTAGTCAGGAGGTGGGCAGGGCAGGGTACCGCCAGATATCTGCCCACTCCCGGGTAATCAGTTGTCCCAGCAAATTGGAGGAAGCTGGGTTCACAGCCTGCCTCTGCTACTTGCTGCTGGCTGTGTGGCCTTGGAAGACTTGCCGAGCCTCTCTGGACGTCTGTCTCATTTGCAAATGGAGCTCATCATACCAACCGAAGATTCAGTGGACAACAGGGCCCAGCATATAGCGCAGAGCTGGGCACACCGGAGGCGCCTTGCACCCTCAGCTCCGGCCCCTCCAGTCCTCCGCACTCCTCTCAGCCTCCGCCTCGTTCAGCCCTCGGACAGAGTGAAACTCAAGTGCTGACAGCCGCTCTGCCCTTCTCCCTTGGCTAAGAAGACTTCTTCCATGTCCCCTGTCCCCCAGAGGCTGAGGGCCAGTGAGTGACCAGGGTTAAAAACAAGAACAGTATCGTTTCTGACTATCTCTTTTCTGGACTAATTTCTGCCCCCAACTCCTCCCATTCTCCAAAGCCCTGGGAAAATGGCTCCTCCTCCAGGAAGCACCTCCCCCTCCCTCCACGCCCAGCTGTCTCCTGACTTCCTCTGGAGTGCCCCAAGGCTATAGATACAGACGGAGCCATTTCCCCCATACCAAACTGGAAATGTTAGGAGGGCAAGAAGGGCCTTCTTCATGTCTACAGTCCTTATACCTGATCCAGGGACTGGCACACAGCAGGTACCTGGGGACTGTGATTTACTAGTGTGTTAGCTTCTTGGTCCTCTATACGAAGATTCTCCAAGAAGCAAAAAAAAAAAAAAAAAAAAAAATCAGAAAATGGACTTCAGTGAATGGATGATGGCTGGCTGGGCAAGTAGATAAACAGGTAGATCAACGGATGGAGAGATGGATGGATAGTCGTGAATAAAAGCAGATGCTTTGAGAGCATAGAGAAAAGAGGCTGTGGGAAGAGGGAGGTACTTCCAATTTTTAAAAGCAAAGACTTGAACAGCCTGAGTGTATTGGCCAGGACTGCCAATCCCTTCCCCCGAAGGCTGGTGTGTGTGGTCTCAGCCCTGGCCTGAGTCTGGGTCTGGAGGGGTTATCTGTGACCCTGGCCCTCCCCAAGCCGGGTGTCTCCACCTTGCCCATGAAGAGACGCTGCAGAGCTTTCTGTGGGCGGTTGGGGGGGCGGGTCTGGGCTTTTCCTCCCACCCAGCATTCCAGCACTCACACCCCTTTCCCAGCACAGGCCTCGCCAGCTGGACGCTGCCTCCCCTTCACCCCGAGACTGACCGCACCCCACCCCCACAGACTCACCAGACACAGCTGGGCCACTAGGCCAGCCTCTGTGGGAAGGGCTGGAGCTGAGAGCAGGGTGGGAAGGAGGCCACCCTGAGGATGGTCCAGGCTCCAGCTCTGAGGGCCCAGAGAGGATCTCTAACCCTGGCCCCTCCCTACCTTGGCTGGGGAAGCACAGGATTCTAGAAGTAAAACAGAAAATAAAGCCACAGGCAGAATATCCCATGCTGGTGAGTATGTGGGGAAACAGACACTCCTGAAGGCTGCTGCCAGGAGGGTAACTCAGCCCAGTGTTTCTGGAGGGCAATCTGACAATGTGTGCCAAAAGCTCTAAAAAAAAATTACGTCCCCTTTGACCCACAATTCCACGCCAGGAGACATATCCTGCACAAATACCAGGAGCAGTACAGAAAGGCAGAGGGACCACGAAATTCATCTCAGCATTTAAGATAGTGAAAAACTAAGCAATCTACATGTGGATCACCAGAGGATTGGTTAAAAACATTACCCTACAGATAGCCTATGGAATTCTAAGAGCCTTCCCACATGATCCACCATGACATGGAAAAACACCCACAAAATACTAGTAAGTCAAAAATCCTCATGTATTCCCAAAAGGAATCTATTTTTTCTTTGAAAAAAAAATCAATATGTGTAAATACACATAAATACACCTCAAAGGATAAACATCAGTCTGTTAACAATGGTTACTCTCTGTGTTATTTTAATTTTCTCCTTTTGGCTTATCAAAGATTCTGCAAATAACTTGTATTGCTTTTGTGATAAGGAAAATTTATTTTTTCCTCAAAATAAAAAAAAAGCTCATTGGGAGAAAAAAAGAAGCTCACAGGCAAGTTTGCAAAAGTTCTTTTTTTTTTTTTGACACTTTTCTAGGTATTTTCTCATTTACTTTGCACAGCAGTCCATCTGTTAATTCTGTTTTGCAGATGAGAAAACAAAGATCAGGAGAGGGTCCATGGCTTGCCCCAGGTCACACAGCTAACAAGAGGCAGGACTGGAGTTTGAAACCAGGTCTCCAAGACCAAGGTCAAGGAGAAGCCATGAGTGGGGGAGAGAGCAGGGCAGGGGCTGCCAAGCAGGGCAGAGGGAGGAGAAGGAGAGGCTGGGAGGGGAAGCCCAGGGCAGCTGGGAGCTGGGAAGTCTGAGCTGGAGCCAGCTGATCAACATGTGTGTGCAACCATCCCCCCACCCCAACCCTGCCGCCCCCTCACCCCTCTAACCCGCTGGCTCACAGCCCCTCTCCCTGTCCAAGCTAAATATTAAAAATCCCATTACACCCTGAGAGCATTGCAGAGATCACACTCACTGTGGAACTCCCTCCAGACCCCTTCAAGATGCACGTTTGCCACTGGGAAAGAGAGAAGGGCAGGGTCTCCAGTGGTTTCTGGGCTGGAAGGGGGTTGCCCACGCATGGGCAAGGAGGGGCATGTAGGAGTTTCATTAGGGAAGGAGAGGCCAAGATAAAACTTGGAGAAACTGAGGCTGGGACATGTTCCCAATCAACCCATCAACATCTGGAAAGAGTCAGGCAAATGGACTCAGGGCTTGGGTGGAGCAGCTGCTGCAGAGGTTGGTGGAGGCGGATTCCCAGGCCACCCTCTTGCCCCACGACCCTCGGCCCCAGCAGATCCGCTGATGGCAAACCCCAGTGGGGACTGTGCTACAGAGAGGGCTGGGGACCAGGGTAGCGGGAGAAGGCAGAGGTCTCCTGCAGACAGTCCCCGGGGACTCCCACCCACCATCTCTATGGCCAGTGCAGGCTGGGCAAACCGTGAACAGATGAATCAAGGAGAGGAAGCCGTGTCCCAGCCCCACTCCCAGTAGGGTGCTGGACACCCACCAAACATGCCCTGTACTCTCACACCATGGGCCTTTGCTCATGAGGCTTCTTGACCACGAGTTCCTTCCTTCCGTTCACCCATCCAAATGCTACTCACTCCTGAAGGCCTACTTCAAATGCCACCTCCTCCTTGAAGCACTCCCAGATGTCCCATCAGAAAAGATGGCCTTCTGTCAAAGTACTTGGCCTGGACAGATCTCATTTCTGGAAGGACTATGCTCTGCCTCGTTCCTTTGTGTCTGAATCCTCTGCTCACCCAGGAGTCTCCCTGTCCAAGCTAAATATTAAAAATCCCATTACACCCTGAGAGCATTGCAGAGATCACACTCACTGTGGAACTCCCTCCAGACCCCTTCAAGATGCACGTTTGCCACTGGGAAAGAGAGAAGGGCAGGGTCTCCAGTGGTTTCTGGGCTGGAAGGGGGTTGCCCACGCATGGGCAAGGAGGGGCATGTAGGAGTTTCATTAGGGAAGGAGAGGCCAAGATAAAACTTGGAGAAACTGAGGCTGGGACATGTTCCCAATCAACCCATCAACATCTGGAAAGAGTCAGGCAAATGGACTCAGGGCTTGGGTGGAGCAGCTGCTGCAGAGGTTGGTGGAGGCGGATTCCCAGGCCACCCTCTTGCCCCACGACCCTCGGCCCCAGCAGATCCGCTGATGGCAAACCCCAGTGGGGACTGTGCTACAGAGAGGGCTGGGGACCAGGGTAGCGGGAGAAGGCAGAGGTCTCCTGCAGACAGTCCCCGGGGACTCCCACCCACCATCTCTATGGCCAGTGCAGGCTGGGCAAACCGTGAACAGATGAATCAAGGAGAGGAAGCCGTGTCCCAGCCCCACTCCCAGTAGGGTGCTGGACACCCACCAAACATGCCCTGTACTCTCACACCATGGGCCTTTGCTCATGAGGCTTCTTGACCACGAGTTCCTTCCTTCCGTTCACCCATCCAAATGCTACTCACTCCTGAAGGCCTACTTCAAATGCCACCTCCTCCTTGAAGCACTCCCAGATGTCCCATCAGAAAAGATGGCCTTCTGTCAAAGTACTTGGCCTGGACAGATCTCATTTCTGGAAGGACTATGCTCTGCCTCGTTCCTTTGTGTCTGAATCCTCTGCTCACCCAGGAGCCACCTGAGGCCAAATCCTGAGTCTCAGGCACTCTCTTCCAACCATCCCAGGTCAGCCCCTAGTCAGCTCAAATGACACCTCGTCCAAGAAGCCTTCTCTGAATCATCTGGCTAAAGCAGATCCTCCTCTTAATCTCTACTGTTACACCTTATATTTTTCTTTTCACTCCTCACAGTTTGTAACTATTTAGTTGTCTATTTCCTTTATTTCCTCCATCTTCCTCTGCCCACCCACCTGGACCAAAAACTCTGGGAGGGTAGTCTCTTGTTCATTTTGAGGGCAGTGGCACCCCACTCCAGTCCTCTTGCCTGGAGAGTCCCATGGGCGGAGGAGCCTGGTGGGCTGCAGTCCATGGGGTTGCTAAGAGTCGGGCACGACTGAGCAACTTCACTTTCACTTTTCACTTTCAGGCATTGGAGAAGGCGATGGCAACCCACTCCAGTACCCTTGCCTGGAGAATCCCAGGGACAGAGGAGCCTAGTGGGCTGCCGTCTATGGGGTCACACAGAGTCAGAGACAACTGAAGCGACTCAGCAGCAGCAGCAGGACTGGCATATGCCTGGCTCATAGAAGGTACTCGACAAATACCTGTTAGAAGGCTAACTGGTGTGCAGAAGGTACCCAGGACATGCTGGTTGAGGGGTTAACTGGGCCCCTCCCATGCTCTCCCCACTGTGCCCTGCACCCACCAGGCTCCTGAGCAAGTTGGTCTGATTGAACCAGTTTAGCCCATAGTTTCAGGAGCCACTGAGTGCATTAGAATAGCCAGTCCATCATTATTCGCCACAGCCCACCCCTGGGATCGCTGCCATGCCCCGAGAGGACTCACCTACTCCCCCTCTGCCAAGTTTTCTCTAACTTGCATTTCTTTGAGAAAGCAAGGGATTATTTTCCCATCAAATTATACTTCAACATTAAATGGATCTTTCCAAACCACACCCTCCCAGAGATTCTGCTAAGGTCCCCTCCCACCCTTTAGGGTGGATGCTCCCTGAGGTGGTGGTGGGGCTGGGCCTGTGGTCATTGCCTGGCCTTGAGTCCTGCTTGCTCTGGCCAAGGATGTGTTAACACATCGTGTGTCTGAGCTAAGAGTCCTGTTATGGAAGCATCAGGGCTGCTTGTTTTTAAAAAAAATGCTGATTCTTGGCATCACCTCTGAGGCACAGAACCAGACCTGGGATGAAGTTTGCACCAGACTCGGGAATCTGCATTTTAAGAAACTTGCCAATGGTTCTGGAGGGAGGTGCAGAAAAGGTGGAGAATCCCTGAGCTGGAGATGGGAGAGCACTCTGCTGATCACTCGGATGGGAGCTGTAATCACCATTCCGACGCGTCCCGGGCTGGTGCGGCTGTGCCTCTGGGGCTTGGGCTGAAGCGGCCCCACATCTGGGTGGCTGCACATAGGCCACGGCAGCAGCTGGTGTCCTTCTGGCTCCCTGAGCTCATTAATCACAACCTGACTGGCCTCCGTTCACGCCAGCAGCCGGCGGGGCTAGGCTGGGCCTGGGCTGGGGGTTGGGGTGGGGGGAAGCCAGCCCTGGACACACCCTGCCCTAGTATTACCTCGAGCCCCCACCACTTGCTACAAGCAGCCCAGACTCTGATCCTGTGACAGGCAACCTCTGTCACAGCCCCAGTGACCCCGCCTCTTGGCATTCACACCCCCATGTAATTCCCTTCCCTGGAGCGAGGACTGAATTGGATGACTCACTTTTAATGAAGAGAACTTGGGAGAAGTAATGAGATGTCCCTTCTGAAAACGAGAGGATCAAAGGATTGTGGCTTCTGTCTTGGGTACTCTCTCTTTCATACTCTGGGGAAGCCGCTGCACACGCGAGAGGGAGGGACTGATGCCTGCCAACAACCACGTGCAGGAACGTGGAAGCAGGTCCTTCCCTGGTCAGACCTCCAGATGCAACCTCAGGAGAGACTCCCAGCGAGAGGCACCCATCGATCAAGCCATCCGTGCCTGATCCCTGACCCTAAGAAGCTGAGAGTAACACGTGCTTTCTGTTTTCAGCAGCTAAATAAGGGAGTAACTTGCTATGCAGCAGCAGGTAGCTAACACACCTCCTCATCCAGGCAGCCCTCCAATCATTGTTCTTCTTACCTCCCTCCTTGTACCCTGAGCCATAGCCACACCAAACAACTGATCAGACCCTCTAATGAGCCACACTGATTCATGTCCCCAGGCCTTTGCTTGTGCCAATCCAACCTCCAGAAGGCCTGGGCCACCCTCCTTCTCCCAAGACTCAGCTCCAATGCCACCTCCTCTCAGAAGCCCTCCCTTTTTTGATGCCCATCATGGCCTGGACCATTCCTATTAAAACAAATCTGACACCATCTCACTCTTGTTCATTTACAGCTGGTCCTCTCTGCTAGACCATGAGCTCCTAGAAGGCGAGGCCACAGCTGGATTCTTCTGTCTTGCCTGCTGTTCCGCACAAGGTCTGACACGGAGGAGGGCTGGGGAAGGTTGGAGGAGTGAATAGCCGGTGGAAGTGAGGGACTGATTCTGCTCCCCACCCTGTCTCACCCCGCCATCTCCCAAGGTGGTGCATTTTCACACTCAGGTATAGAAAACCAGATGTACTGTCTTCCCCAAGAAGTCAGCCTTTTCTCCCCGTTTCCCCATTTCTTTCCCAAGATCATCAAGGTTCTGTAAACTGGAATTTCTGGTTTCCTCTGAGTCCTCTCCCTGCTCCAACTTGTCTCCACTTCCAAAACACCCTTCGACTATACTCCTCCTCTTCCCCAGCACTGGGGATGCCCAGGCCAGGGGTCACCGTCTCCTAAGATCACTGCAGCAGCTTCCTCAGAGGCCACTGCTCCTGTCTCTCACAGACCCACTTTTCCTCCCAGGGATCTTTAACACGCTCTCTCCAAGGGCTGGAGGGAGGTGTCGCAGAGACGGTGGATGTGATAGAATTTCATAAAGGTGAGGATCACTGTAGCTTCCCCAGGCTCAATTTTAATCGACTTTCAAGGCTCCTGGACTAACATTTGGAACACTCCAGGATTCAATTCCAATCGAGAAGGCAAGAGGAACTGGCACAAGTAGGCTCCAAGTCTCCTATACCATCACCATCGACCACCACAGCTCACAGTGCAGAGAAGGTGTGCCATGCTGGGGTTTATATGTAGCATCCTATTTAGTTAACATTTGTTAGGTTTTTACTAGAAGTCACTATAAGTGGTTTACATGTTTTGAGGCCTTGAATCCTCACAACTATCCCATGAGAGAGGGTTTCACACTTGGTTCAAGATATCCAGCTAGTAACTGGCAGGGATGGGATTTGTTCTCAGCTCTGTCTGCCTTTATAGGCTTCTCACCACCATGCAGTACCTTTTACAACTTCTTACATTTGCAAAGCAGCTTTGTGACTCTTGGCTGTCATCAAGTACCACTATATTATTGTTTACTTAACATTTTTCCTTAAATTAACTTAAAGAGCACAGTGGTTAAAGGGTGGTTTGGAATCACATGACCTGGTAAGCCCCCAGGCCACCTCTGCTTACTCCCTGTATGAACTCTGAGCTCTGACTTCTTCCTAAAAGACGGCATGTTCCTTCACAGGGTTCTTGTGAGGATTAAAAGAGTTCTACACGTAAAGTGCTTGGCACACAGTAAAAATAGCTCACAGTGGGGCTGTACTTTCCCATTTCTCTGGATTGAAAGTAACCACATTACTTGCCTTGGCCACTAAATGTGGACAGGTATGATGTATGAGCCATTCTGGGGGGTGGGGGGTACTTTAGAGCCCATATACAATCTGTCTTACTTGCTCCTTCCTTCTGCCTGGTGATCACAACATTCCAAAGAGTGGGCACCTCCATCTGCTTGGCTCCCAGAGGGAGGAATCCCAAGCTGACTCACGATGGACATGCAGCATTAAGTGCGAAATAAACATGTTTTGTTACTTCAGCATGCTTGGCCTATACTGACTGATACAGCAAAAGCTCAATGAACGTGATCTTATCAATATCACTTACTACGTTTTACACATTTTCCCAAGCTGACTCATGATGGACATGTATCATTAAGTGCAATAGAAACTTTTACTGCTTTGCCGCTTTGGCATGGCTTGGCCTATACTAACTGACACAACAAAAGTTCAACGGATATTATGTTATCAATGTTACTTACTATGGTGTACAAGTTTTCTTAAAAAGGAAACCACATCACTTCTGTGAATGAAGAAACAAAGTACCACCTGCTATCATTAATATTCACATAGTAGTTAAAATGAGAAACGCGTAGTTAAAATCAGCGAGCACACCCGTGCAGCATCTGCACATACCACCATTCCTGAGGCGCTGTTCAACGCCTCCCTCCAAGAAGCTGAACCATGGCTACAGATCCGGAAACTCTGGCTGCAGAGATCCTCCCACTCGACTCCAGGCCTCTGCCCTGACCAGCCCTCTCAGCTGCCAGGCTCAAGGCTGCAGCTTGAGCTGCAATGCCACGCGCTTGCCGGGGGCACCTGTCCCGCCACGGCCCTTACCTCGGCACACCGTGCCATTCTCCACGGCCTCGAAGCCCGCCTTGCACATGCAGCGCCCGATGGGCACCAGCCACTCGCCATCCCCATTGCAGTAGAGCTTGATGGGCACGTCCACCTCCTCTGCATTGGCGATGCAGCTGCCCCGGGCGGCCACCAGCGACGTGCTCTCCGCCCCAGACAGTGTCTCCTGGAAGATAGCGCCATTCTGGATGATGCGGGGGCCTTGCGGTAGAAGACGCGCACGGCAATGAGGGACATGCAGCCGCCGTAGTCCTGGAAGGCCAGGTAAAAGCCGCTGCGGGACACGGGCCCGAAACTCCGCACCTCAGTGTTGATCTTCATGACCCGGCCGCCCAGGTCCACCTGGGAGAAGCTCTCGTCAGCGGCAATGGTGTCCACCTTCACCCACGGGTTCTCCATCCAGGTGGGGAAGGTCTTGGTGGCCGAGTCGAAGTCGGCCTCGTAGTAATAGAGGTTGAAGGTCTCCTTGCATGAGCCGGGCACGCTGGGGATGCTACTGCAGTCACGCACCGAGAACTTCATCTCCACGTGGATGCGATGGGCGCCCCGGCGCCGGATGAACTTGGTCCGTAGCCAGTTGTTCTGGCTCGACTCAAACACATTGCATACCTGGTACGTGCGGATCGTGTTCATGTTCTCATCGTAGCCACTCACCTCTTCCCACTGTGGGTGAAATGCCAGTCAGGTGGGGCAGCTAGGAGCTGAGCCCCAGGGAACATTCTAAGGGGGAGCACAGACTTTTCCTTAGGGAATCCTCTAGCTGTGAAGGCGGCAGGCAGGACACCTACTATCAGGGGCCTCCTTGTCTCACAGGGGGAGGCACAGACTCTACCTAAGGGATCTCCCAGTTTGATGACGGAGACACGATGCCTACCATCAGAGAAACCCCAAACTGAGCAGGCGACTTGGCTCTGGCCCTGAGGAATTCCCCACTCGACGCAGGAGACGCGCCAATCTGACGGGAAGGCCACATGCCCTGCTCTTGGTGGTATTCCCCTATCCACGTGGCAGATGTGACCCTTACCCCCCAGGGGTAACTAATCTGGTAAAGAAGGCACGGCCCCCCTGCTGCTCCTGGGAAGCTCCCAACTGAACGGAAACCAGGGAGAGGCAGAAAGCACAGAGTACGCGCTTGAGGAGCAGCCAGTGCTGAGGAGACGGGGCTCTGTCCACCCGGAGCGCCCTGTCTGACCAGGCAGACACAGCCCTCGCCCTCAGGGATCCTCAGCCCAACGGACGATGAGCCCTCACCCCCATAGCAGAAACGTGAGGCCTTTCCCTGCGAGAGCAGTTAGTACGGAGACTGGAGGGAGACCTCCCTGCCTCCTGCCTGGGGTCGTTGCTTTGGCACCTCAGCAGGCCCCAGCCTGGGCGCTCATCCACCCCGCTGTGAGCTCCCCACTCCCACTGCTGGAAGGGGCTTGGCAGGGCCACGGAAAGCTGGGAACAGAAGGGCAAAGACCGTGCTCCATGCAGAGACACTCACTCGCAGGCTCACTCGCAGGCTGAGCCTTTGTTCACCCTTTCACGCCCCCTCGAGCACCTCTCACTTTCTCTATCCAGCTTTCTGGAACCTCCTGGAGTGGAGTCTCCCTCCGGCCGCTGTGTCCAGGTTCACCAACTCTCCCTTGGGCCTTTGGGGACAGCCTGCCTAAATGAGTGCCAGGCATGCCCAAGCCCTCTTGGTCTGGTCTCCCCCAGTGGGTCTGAGAGCTTGCTGGGATCAGCTCCCCAATCTCTCCTTTTCCTGGGCCCCTATTTGGTGCTGGGCTGGTTCACCTGGGGCAGGCCCATAAAAGGGCCCCAACAAGCAGGGTGAACCTGTGCCGAGCCCAGGGTAGGGGCTGTAATAGCATCTCATTTCTTTGTTGTGATTATCACACATGGGAAGCACAGCTATCCCCATTTTACAGGTGAGCAAGTAGAGACCAGAGAAGTGCAGTCATACACTGTGAGCCAAGGTCACACAGACCCAAACTCAGACCCATGCCCACGCTTGTCCGCACTGCCTCAAAACACGAGGACCCAGCAGTGGGCTCTGTTCCAGCTCTGCTAACTTGATGTGTGACCTCAGGCAAGTCACTGCCCCGCTCTGGGCCTCTATTTCCCTAACTGCCAGAAGTGACTGTGGGGGGAGGGTAAGTGGTCGGAGAGGTGTCAGCCTCGCACGGGTGCGCTTTGTCTTTCTGCCTCCCTCAAATTCTCCGGGCCCAGCCTGCGCAGGGCGGGGCGGTGGCTGTGGCTGCTGTGAAGGGCGAGTGTGTGTGAGTAAGGCCGAGCGGGCCCAGTTCATGACCCGGCCGCCCAGGTCCACCTGGGAGAAGCTCTCGTCAGCGGCAATGGTGTCCACCTTCACCCACGGGTTCTCCATCCAGGTGGGGAAGGTCTTGGTGGCCGAGTCGAAGTCGGCCTCGTAGTAATAGAGGTTGAAGGTCTCCTTGCATGAGCCGGGCACGCTGGGGATGCTACTGCAGTCACGCACCGAGAACTTCATCTCCACGTGGATGCGATGGGCGCCCCGGCGCCGGATGAACTTGGTCCGTAGCCAGTTGTTCTGGCTCGACTCAAACACATTGCATACCTGGTACGTGCGGATCGTGTTCATGTTCTCATCGTAGCCACTCACCTCTTCCCACTGTGGGTGAAATGCCAGTCAGGTGGGGCAGCTAGGAGCTGAGCCCCAGGGAACATCCTAAGGGGGAGCACAGACTTTTCCTTAGGGAATCCTCTAGCTGTGAAGGCGGCAGGCAGGACACCTACTATCAGGGGCCTCCTTGTCTCACAGGGGGAGGCACAGACTCTACCTAAGGGATCTCCCAGTTTGATGACGGAGACACGATGCCTACCATCAGAGAAACCCCAAACTGAGCAGGCGACTTGGCTCTGGCCCTGAGGAATTCCCCACTCGACGCAGGAGACGCGCCAATCTGACGGGAAGGCCACATGCCCTGCTCTTGGTGGTATTCCCCTATCCACGTGGCAGATGTGACCCTTACCCCCCAGGGGTAACTAATCTGGTAAAGAAGGCACGGCCCCCCTGCTGCTCCTGGGAAGCTCCCAACTGAACGGAAACCAGGGAGAGGCAGAAAGCACAGAGTACGCGCTTGAGGAGCAGCCAGTGCTGAGGAGACGGGGCTCTGTCCACCCGGAGCGCCCTGTCTGACCAGGCAGACACAGCCCTCGCCCTCAGGGATCCTCAGCCCAACGGACGATGAGCCCTCACCCCCATAGCAGAAACGTGAGGCCTTTCCCTGCGAGAGCAGTTAGTACGGAGACTGGAGGGAGACCTCCCTGCCTTCCTGCCTGGGGTCGTTGCTTTGGCACCTCAGCAGGCCCCGGCCTGGGCGCTCATCCACCCCGCTGTGAGCTCCCCACTCCCACTGCTGGAAGGGGCTTGGCAGGGCCACGGAAAGCTGGGAACAGAAGGGCAAAGACCGTGCTCCATGCAGAGACACTCACTCGCAGGCTCACTCGCAGGCTGAGCCTTTGTTCACCCTTTCACGCCCCCTCGAGCACCTCTCACTTTCTCTATCCAGCTTTCTGGAACCTCCTGGAGTGGAGTCTCCCTCCGGCCGCTGTGTCCAGGTTCACCAACTCTCCCTTGGGCCTTTGGGGACAGCCTGCCTAAATGAGTGCCAGGCATGCCCAAGCCCTCTTGGTCTGGTTTCCCCCAGTGGGTCTGAGAGCTTGCTGGGATCAGCTCCCCAATCTCTCCTTTTCCTGGGCCCCTATTTGGTGCTGGGCTGGTTCACCTGGGGCAGGCCCATAAAAGGGCCCCAACAAGCAGGGTGAACCTGTGCCGAGCCCAGGGTAGGGGCTGTAATAGCATCTCATTTCTTTGTTGTGATTATCACACATGGGAAGCACAGCTATCCCCATTTTACAGGTGAGCAAGTAGAGACCAGAGAAGTGCAGTCATACACTGTGAGCCAAGGTCACACAGACCCAAACTCAGACCCATGCCCACGCTTGTCCGCACTGCCTCAAAACACGAGGACCCAGCAGTGGGCTCTGTTCCAGCTCTGCTAACTTGATGTGTGACCTCAGGCAAGTCACTGCCCCGCTCTGGGCCTCTATTTCCCTAACTGCCAGAAGTGACTGTGGGGGGAGGGTAAGTGGTCGGAGAGGTGTCAGCCTCGCACGGGTGCGCTTTGTCTTTCTGCCTCCCTCAAATTCTCCGGGCCCAGCCTGCGCAGGGCGGGGCGGTGGCTGTGGCTGCTGTGAAGGGCGAGTGTGTGTGAGTAAGGCCGAGCGGGCCCAGCCACCATTTCAGTGGCGGCTCTGAAGCTCCCTACATTGCATTTAATTTTTTTTTTTTTTTGGTGGCACCATGTGACAAAGTCAGCCCCTTGTTACAATCACTGCTCTTCTTCAGAACTTAATTAGAGCACTTAATTAGAGCACTCTGCCTTTCTCCCCTCTCTCTAATTAACATGCGGGGGCCCTGCAGCCTAAACACCCCGAATAATTGCGTCCGGGGGCCCTGCAGCCCAGCCTGGCCTCATTACTGGCGGGGTGGGGCTGTGGGCCCAGCCGCCTTCGCAGATGGAGACTCGGTGACAAGAAAGAGCCACAGAGAGAGGCCTGACCCTGCGGCCCTGCCTACTGAGAGCAGGGACCTGAGGGGCAGCGGAGGATGCAGTTGCTTAGGGTAGCAGCTGAGTCCCCATGGAGGAGCTGGGATGGGGGAGGGGAGCTGGGGGAGCCCTGAGCCCCCACCAGAGACCAGGGGCATGACGAGGGGCTGGTATCAGAAAGGACGGTGGTGAGGATGATGCCGGCGACAGCTCCCATAGCCACTTGTCACTGGAGCCCCCTCTGCATCAGGCGCTATGCTGGATACTTGGCAGTAAAACCTCACAACAGTTCTGCGAGGAAGACATGATCACCACCGTTTGATACACGAGGAAGCTAAAAGCTCAGACAGGTTAAGGAACTGGCCCGCAAATCACACAGCTGGGAAGGGCAGAATTGGAATGGCTTCCCTGGTGGCTCAGGAGGTTAAAGTAAGGCGGGAGACCTGGGTTCCATCCCTGGGTTGGGAAGATCCCCTGGAGGAAGGTAACGGCAGCCCACTGCAATATGCTTGCCTGGAAAATCCCAGGGACAGAGGAGCCTGGTAGGCTACAGTCTATGGGGTCACAAAGAGTTGGATACGACTGAAAGACTTTTCTTCCTTTCTTCAGGGGTCTGACTCCATAGCCTAAGGTAACCACTGGGCTGGTTGTTGTGAGAAGAAAGAGGAATCTCAAACTGTGCCAGATTCTTTTATTGGGGGGTGGGGTGGGTATGTGCCATGTGGAATTTTAGCTCCTGGACCAGGGATCGAACCTGTGCCCCGTGCACTGGAAGCACAGAGTCTTATCCACTGGACCACCAGGGAAGCCCCTGTGCCTGAAGTGCTCCTGGGAAGCTCATAGCCTACGCAGGCTCAGACCACAGGACCCAAGGAAGTGTGATGGCAGGAGCTCAGGAAGGTGGCATCTAGTGTGGTGGGAACCCAGAGGACTAGGTCACAGCCTTGGTTACAAACCTGAGCCCTCATCACGTACTAGCTGTAGGGTCCCCAGTAGGTGGCTATAGCTCTCTGAGCTTCAGTTTCCTCATCTGTAAAATGGAGGTGGTTCCTTGCCATAGGACTGGAGATGATGTGTGTAAAGGTGCTTTGAAACAGTATGACACCCAGTGCATGCTCAGGAGCTGACAATTCACTTTCCCTGTCTGTAAAACAGGGGTTGTGGGTACCCACTTCTCAGCCTCACTCTTAGAATTCTACAGGACAAGAGCTAAAAGCATCCAGCCTGTTGTCACGGTAACTGGTACTCGATCAATGGTAGGGGACCGGTAGGGTGCAGCAACGAGAGCCCAAGTCCTGGGACCTGAAGGAGGGGAAGGGGCTCGAATGGGGTGGGGTAGGGCATCCAGGCCCCACAGCAGAACCGGAGGTATCCTGGAGACCAGGCAGGGTTTGAGGGCCACTGACTTACCCCCGACGGAGGATGCGCAATCCAGCCCAGCTCCGCCGTCGCTGTGGTTGAATCCATCAGCGTTTCTGTGGAGAGAGCAGAGTCACTGCTGAGCTGCCTACAAAGCACGGTCAGTCGGTCAGTCACCAAGCACTTCTCTCTTAAGGGCCGTCTGTACAGAGGAGCCACCTACTTCCTTGCTCCAATAAATCACTGGGTCTAACCCTGTAGACTATCCTCCCTTTAGGTCCTGCCTCTCACTCATGATCCCGCCCACTCCCACACTCCAGCCAATCATCTGAGTCTATTCCTCTAGACTCCACCCCTTAAATCCAACTCCAGCCCTTCTACACACGGTCATGCCCCACCCTCTCAGCCAATCACATCCCTCCAACCTAAGTATTACCCTCCTTTACTGGGGAAGAATCTTAACCTGGGGTCTCCTGGATGCGCTTCAGAGAGTCCTCAAGAAATTTCAAATTTTTCCTTCAAAATGAGGGTCCTGTTTGCTTTTCTGCGTGCATCAAATTCTCACCAACTGGAATGCTGGCCTTACAGAGGCCTCCCTTGGGCCCCAGCCAAGCTGTCTCAGTTATCCCAATTTTGCCATCTGCCCCACGCCTCCCATCAGGGATACCGTTCCCCTTTCTCCAGGAACTGGGAGTTCTCCATCGTGTCCTCATCCTTGGTCCCCCTCCCCCGGGGCTCAGTCAACTCTGTCCCAAGGATAGGGCCCTGGGGATGGAGGGGCGGCAGGGGTGAACACCGTGTCCAGTGGGGCCAGCCCATCACCTGCCCCCTGGGGGTTCAGAAAACTCTTCTGACCCAGCTGGGCCCTACTTGCTTCCCATTATTCTAGCTGGAGGGGAGGAACCACCCAGTCAATGACAAAGGAGACCCACAGGGCCAGAAAGATCTCCATTCACCCCCAGATCAGGCTCAGTACCCCTCTCCTCTCCCCCCTTTTCTGCCACAGGGGATTCAAAATGCTTTTTGAACTGAACTGTGGTGCACTGAGTAGATTTAAATTGCTTGGGCATTCAATCCACAAACATATCCGATGTACATTATGTACCCGAGCACTGTACGGGTACCCTGAGGGTGACTAGCAAAGCCCTTCTAAGGGAGCAGTTCACAGTCTGGTGGCGGAGATGGGGCGTGAATACAAAGAGTTGTCAGAGGGTAGACTGAGCAGACTGAGCAACTTCACTTTCACTTTTCACTTTTGCATTGGAGAAGGAAATGGCAACCCACTCCAGTGGTCTTGCCTGGAGAATCCCAGGGTTGGGGGAGCCTGGTGGGCTGCCATCTGTGGGGTTGCACAGAGTTGGACATGACTGAAGTGACTTAGCAACAGCAGCAGCAGGTGGAGAGACCTAGCGGATCACAGCTGGACCTTCCACACCCCCTAGGTGAGCAAAAGTGAGTGAGAGGCAATGCTTGCTGCTAAGCTAGCATCCTGTGCCCGGGACAGACATCACTAATCAATGCCTACACTCTGTGACTACACAGGGCTTCTCAACACAGTGCTCCAGGAAACCACCACCCACCATCTAAGATCCTATCTATGGTCTAATCTAACAGCCTCATTTTGGAAATAGGGAAACTGAGGCACAGAGAGGGGAAGAGGCTTCCTAAAGATCACCCAGGAGTTGGTGGCAGAGTGGTAGGTGAGGGTCTCCTGCCTTCTACCCTGTAAACTTTTAGACACTTTGTTTGATGGCCTGGGTTGAATGAACTAGGGCAAGGAGAGTGGGGTCAGAGAGAAGTGTCCGGGTTGCTGTTAAAGTCGAAATGGGAGGAACAAGGTCTTGAACCAGGCAGGGCGGTAAGGATGGGAGGGTGGGAAAGAAGGAAGCGTTGAGCCAGAGGTGACCCCAGTCAGACCCGCGGGCTGACAAGAGAGGATGCGGCAGTCCTCATGACCGCCTGTGGCTCGAGTTTGCGGTCACTGTGTCCCTTTGCTGGGGGCTGGCGAGTGGTGGGGAGGAGGGTGCCAGGGACGGTGGAGTCCAGTGCCAAGGGCGTCCTTTTGATGGCAAATTGGAGGGAAGTTCTATTGTGCTGCTTTGGAGCTGAAAAAAGGGTTCCTTTTCACACTCCGAATGCTACAGATTTTTCTTCCTGGAGAGAACAAGGGCTGAACTTTTAACCTGTTTTCTCTCATCGGCCTCAGCCAGAGACGCGCCAAGCCGGGCTCTCTGCCTGGGCCCGAGGAACAGCTGCTGGGAGCCGCACCAACAAGGGAGAGAGGAGACTGCGCTTGGGACCAGAGAGGGGTCGGAGGGGAGGCAAACCCGCCAAGCAGGTGGCCCCACCCCCTGGCTGGATTCTTGGGCTGACCCAGAGGCCAAGCACTAGAGGATTCCACAGCCCAGAGGAGGGACTGCGAACGGACGTCCTCCACGCTTGGGTGGAAACTTGGGCCCAGAGAGGTGCAAAGGACCGGCCAAAAGTCACACACTGAAAGATCGTCCTCAAACCCTGGCCTCCCAGGGAGTTCAGGTTTGGGGGCTGCACTGTTCTCCTCTGCCTCCGACCACAACTGGAACCAGCAAGGGGAGGATCTCAGAAGGACAGGAAGTCAACAGGCTGTTTGGTCATGGACTGGAAGGGGCTAAAAGGAGGGGCCAGCTTCCAGGTCCGCTGGGGAGGACGCAGAAGGCGGCCCAGCCCCTACGTTCCTTTCTCACCAAGCCGGTCCTGGGCTCTGCCTTGAAGGCTGTTACCCCCTTGGAGCCACGGCAGGAGGGAACCCCCTGGGTGCTTTCCCCACAACTTCCCCTTGGCCTTGGCCCTTCCATGTCCATATCACCCTCCACCCTCTGCAAAAAAGGCAAGTAAGATGGACTGGGAGGTCAGGCTTCAATTCCAATACCTTTTCTGCCACGTTGGACTTGCAACCTTTCTAAGCTTCAGTCTCCTCACCTACAGGAAGTCCATAATATCTTGTGGAGGTGAACAGGAGAGCTAAGCGAGATGGGAGGGTTCTTAGCTTGCAGCCCAGCCCAAGCAGAGCATCAGTAAGTGGTGGCTATTCTTTGTTTCAGATCCAGCGTGGTGCGTTTTGGCTGACCCTATGCTGGCGTACACACATCGTTTCCTTTGGGCTCATCAGGTGGCCCCTGCAAGTGAAGGCGAGTCCAAGCAGCTCCCCTCACACCCCAGACCACACCTGCCAACATCTGATGGACATCAGCCTCTTGTTCAAGGGCTGAGGCCTCCAGGGAGCCCCTCCTAGTCTGTCTGATGCCGCTTTCTGGAATGCCCTGGTTTCCTCTTTGTTCCTCTTAACCAAGTATTGAAGTCCAAGCTCAGTTTCCCTGGGAACCTGGGTAGCTTCAGAAAGCCATGCCCTATTTCCATTACCAGCACTTCCCTCCTCCCCATAACACCCCAGACCTTGCCCCTCTGTTCTCAAAAATCTACAGAGGGAGAGATCTCATGTTCACTGAGACCAGAGACCCTGTCTATTAGGAGCCAGAAACCCTCACCAACATTCTCACAGTGATGCCAAGAGATAACTGAGACTGTCCCATTTCACAGATGAGAAAACTGAGGTTTACAAAGGTTAGGGACTTGCCCAGGGTCACACAACTATTCCATTTACAAGCTGTACTCCGGCTGCACAGACTGTTTGGTACTCTCTCTCACACCGTGTTTCTCCTGATCTCCTCCCCTTCCACTCTGTCTGTAATTTACTTACCCCAAGACCCAGCAGAGGGCTTTGCATTTAGTAGGTCTTCAGTCAAAGGCTACATTCCCCTTTCCTCCCCTAAAACTGTAGGGCTTGAACATGCCAGTGTTCTGCTCCTTCAGGACAATATCCATGACTTTGGCTGTTTCCACCTATAGCCTCTACTATTATATAATTACAAAATTTCTTCCGACTCTTTTTTTTTCCTTAAGTGTATTTTAAAGAGGAAAAAGTTGTCATTATTACAAATGGGAAACCAGTATCACTTGCCATAAAAGGAAGGAAAACAAACATAAGACCATTATCATTAAAAAAGTCTGCCTGCAATATACCTAATATCATCTCACTCCCCACACTTTGGGGACCGCTAGGCTCCTCCAAGCTGCCTCTCAATTGCTTGAAATGTGGTCTCCACTCCCCCGCCCTGCTCCCCCCACCAACTGTGACAATGACAGTCTCACGTGCAGGGGAAGCCACTGTCACTGTACACAGATAATTAATCACCACATGATGCGCCAAAACCACAACAGGAATGAGTGTTTGGGTTCGGTATGTGATGGCCACTGGGTACAGCAGGAGAGAAAGAAACAAACAATCCGGGGACGGCTTCCTGGAGGAAGTGACACAGATAAAGGGCTTGAAGGATGAGTTAGGAGAGAGTCGTGAGAGGCTGAGCGGGAAAGCGTGCCAGGCAGAAGGGACAACAGAGGCACAGGCTCGGAGGTGACAGCAGCGTGGCCTGTGGCAGGTGTGAGTGAGGGAGGTGCAGGCACTGCCGTGGGCTGGGGGCTGAGCCGGAGAGCCGGAGCAGGGCTGCTGGAAAGGCCAGCGACTGTCCGAGGCCCCCTTGCTGGACCGCACCCATTTGCCCACATCTTTCCAGGCTCCCCTGGTACCACCCACCCCGCCCCGCCTACCACTGCCCTTTCACTCGCCTCTGGGCCCTCCCAACCTTCCAGTTAGCCCTGGAAATGCCCAGATCCCAATCCCTGGATGTTTGACGTGACCGTTGGAAAAAAAAGAATCCCAGTGGAAAGATGGGGAAACTGAGAGTATGTGGACAAGATGCTCAGCACCCCGCCAGCAGCCTGGAGCGCCTTACTTGATGGGGAAAACAGGGTCCGGACCCTGGGAGTGGCTTTGGCCCTCGCCCTGCTGCTCCCACACACCCCCCTCTGCTTCCTGGAGACTGCACAGAAGAAAGCAATCAGGAGGCCCCCATCGCACAGGCTGGGGAGGCCCGAAGACCCCTCTGGCTATATGTGAATGAGTGGTGCACATTGCAGAAATATTTGCGCTAAAAAGCAGACACACTGAAGTCGTTAGCGTTGGGCTGACGGGAGAGTGGTTGTGCAGGGCCCTGTTTGTAGGCTGGAGCAGAGGGGGTCGCCCTCTGCTCCCCGACCCAGCCCTGGTCAGCTCCATCTGACCCCTTCTTGGACCAGACTTCTCTAGGGCCACAGACACCGTCTGCACTAATGACAGTAGGCGCAAGTTCCAAAGACACAAGGAGAAGCATTTATTAAGTGCCTACCGTGTGCTGGGCATTGAGTTGGGCACTCTAAGCACGGACTCGGTCTCCTGGCAACCTGTGGGGTACATTAGCCCACTTTACAGATGTGGAAACTGACGTCAGAGAGGCAAAGCGGCCTGTACAAGCACTCAGAGGCAGGGCTGGGATTTGAGCCACCATCTGTCTCATTCTTCATCTGTGTTATTTTCAGGAGACTGTAGCTATAGCCTTAAAACACACACACCCCCACACACTCACACACTATGCTCTTTTCGTTTATGGGCCTGTGTAAGGACGGGCGGGGAAAAACAAGGGGAGGGCAGCAGGGGAGTGGTGCACAGACTGTCCAGGCTGGAACCTTGGCTCTGGCATTCCTTTAGTGAGTGACTGTAGGCAAGCCTGTGCTCCTCTCTGGACCTCAGTTTCCCCATCTGTAATGGGTCACGTGAGAATTAAGTGGCATCACATAGGTGAGTCCCGTTGACCTGCAGTCTGCAAGGCAGTCCACAGGGTCGCAAAGAGTTGGACACGACTGAGCAACTAAACTGAACGGAAGGCCCTCATTCTGGGAGAGCTCTGTGTCTTCCTCCTTCACCGCTGTGACTTTAGCACTGAGAAGTGATTCCGGTACACAGTAGATGTATTTGATTTTACACACGGGTGAGGTTTCTAAAGCCCATGTCTGATCATGTCTGAACTGAACCGAATGCCCTTCAGAACTCTCACTGCCAGCGAGGTCAAGTCTGAGCTCCTCAACAACCCATTCAAGGCCCCTGTCAGGCAGGCCAGCTTAATTACCTTCCAGCCGTGACCAGCCTTCCTGAGTTTCCTTCTGCGTGCAGAAGGCGCTGTGTTTCCTTGGGCCTTGGTGACTTGAACGTTCCCAATTTTTCTGCCTGGAATGTCCTTCCAGCTTTGGAGCCTGGCTAACTTCTCTTCCAAAACTTAACTCAAGGGAGCTGAAGTTTCTGGCAGCTGTCCCTGAATTCTCCCGGTCTGAGAAACAAGATCATGGTGATTCAACAAACATCTACCTGACTCTACCTCTTGTGTGTCAGGCCCTGTGCTGAACACTGGGGATGTGAAAACAGATCAACAAGTCCTTTCCTCAAGGAGTTTCCAGACTAGTGCCCAAGATGTAAACTCTCTACAGAGAGAGGCAGAGTGAAACAGGGGATATGGGCTGCGAACTAGGAAGCCCAGGGGAAGAAAAGATTACCCTTGACCAGGAAATCAGCAAAGGCGCCTCAGAGGAGGTAGCATTTGGGCTGGGAGGAGAGGGGAAGGGCGTGCCATGTAAAGGGCATGGCAGAATCAAAGGCTCAGAGGTGTGAAACTTGAGTTTGGGCAACAGTAAAACCTGAGGGTCTCGGTGGTGGGCTCTGGGCTAAAGGTTTCGCATTCATTATCTCATTTCACTGTAACTATTTATAAAGTAGGCACTTTACTGAACCTCCCTTTACAGATGGGAAAGCTAAAGTTAGGAGAGATTGTTCAAGGTTTTCACGGCCAGGCAGTGGTGGCATTCCGTCTGCTTCACGCCAAAGTCCGTGTTCTTCACTGCTGCATTGGGCTGGCATGTCTGTGCCACGGGGTGGGAGCAAAATGCTTTGTGGATGAATCTGTCACCCCAGGATGGGGCCAGACTGTAGGGCCTCAAGAATGGGGCTAAGGAGTTTGGATCTTGTCCTGAAGATCCAAAATGGGGCAATGGGGAGCTATAGAGGGTTCCTGAGGACGGCAGTGATATGGTCTATCTTAAGAACATGGACATGAGAACACAGGCTGTCCTGAAGATGGACAGATGCTCTGCAGTGATTCCCTGGGATCTTTGCTCCAGATTGGCCAGCAGCCCTCAGCCCAGGCAACCAAACAGCCTGGCACGTGACCCGAGCTGCAGATGCCACTCCAAACCCTTCCCAGCAGCTCCAGCTGCTCCCTGCTGGGGTTAATGGGGCCCAGGTGACTTGAACACAGGGCTATCTACCCCCCGCCATGGCCTGGTCAGAGGCTGGCCACAGCCTGGAGGCCAGACCTGGGCTAGCCATTGCAGGGAGTCGGAGCATTCTTCCTCTGGTCCATGTTAGGATTCCAAGAGGAGGCAGTAGTCAGGATCAGGAGATAAAGTTCAAGGCCGTGATCAGCCGGGTGATCTGGAAAAGTTCACTGTACCTCTCTGAGCCTCAGTCTCTTCATCTATAAAATGGGGATCATAATATTCTGACTCAATGTACCTCCCAGTGCTGCTGAGAGGCTCCAAGGAGGCACTGGGTGCAAAGGGTCTTTATCACATGCAAAGGCTGGGCCCTACAGAAGCAACAGCAAAAATCACTGACACTCGTGGAGGACGCAGTGTGGGCTTCACTGACATTGTCTTACTGATGTTTCAGGGCAAGTAATGGAGAAGCCAAAGCTTGGAGAGATCAAGGACTCCCCGGAGGCTAAACGGCCGCTAAGAGGCAAGGCCAGACGGGACGTGCTTGGTCTGACCCCAGAAGGCACCAGGTCATGCCGATTCACAAACGGGAGGGAAAACAATCAGAGCGTGCAGGTACCATGCTCTTGGTGCCAGGCCTTGAGCCGCCACTCCACACATCCTGCAAGGCTGGCACGTTACCCTCATTGTACAGATGAGGAACCTGGGTTCCAAAAGGCTCAGAGACCGGCCCAAAGCCACACAGCCCCACAACAGCAACGCTGGATTTGAACTATCAGCCCCGGGTTTCCTGCGGCCTCCTTCTCCTCTGAAAACCAGGCGAGAAGCATCAGCTGAAGGCATCTTGGGGTCGCTGGTCCAAAGCAACCAAGTAGAAGGCAGCGATGCCAGCAGGGCAGCCCTGGGCCAGCTGCGGGCAGGCCGTGGATCTTACAGGCTGAAATGTTCCGAGAGGCAGCGTGATGTTTTTCCAGCTCGGCCCTCCCACCCCCGCTCCGCCCTCAGGCTCGCGGAAAGAGGACCCAGCTAATGTAAAATCCTTCTGCCCGGCCAACCCTCCCAGCACACACCCCTGCTTGTCCTCCTGCCGTCAGAGGCCCTCCTCTGCCTTGGTTGCCTGCCTGGAGCCTGTTCTTGTTTTCTCAGGCCCCGGGCGGAGGAGTCCCCGTGATGCTGGGCTCCTCGCTCTGTCCCCCTGTCTGCCCGCCGCTGGCCTGGGCATCTCCAGTGCCGGCCGCCCGGCTGAAACCCAATCCTCCGGGCCAGCCAGGGTGCTCACTAACAGCGGGCTGTATTGTGTGGCCGGGGCTTCGGGAGAGTTTGGATTCGCTGCTTGGGGACCCACTTAACCTCCGCAAAGGACAGGATGATGGATGGGGGTCTGGGAAGGGGTTGCTGGGGGTGGGGTGGGCGGTAAATGAACACCAGGCCTGCTGGGGAAGGGGAAGAAGGGAGGCAGGGATGGGAACAGCCCTGCAGGCATAAGAGCCCTGTCAGTCTTCAGGACAACCCTGAGGGATGCCCGGGATTCTTACTGGCCCCATTTTATAACAGAAGAAAAATGGAGATCTGAGAGGTGAAGCGACTTGGCCCAAGTCACACAGTAACTCAGGAATTGAACTGGAATCTATTGCCCTTGACATTCCTGACATACCAGGCTGCCTCTCACAGCCAGCATTTGTCCAGTGTTTTTAAATTTTTAAAGCCCTTTTACTTAAATAAATCCATAGGCAATTCCCCCTTATTAAGTAGTTAATGAAAATATAGGGATGGCACTGCTCTATTTAAAATGGATAACCGACAAGGTCCTTCTGTACAGCACAGGGAACTCTGCTCAATGTTGGGTGGCAGCCTGGATGGGACGGGAGTTTGGGGGAGAATAGATACATGTAAATGTGTGGCTGAGTCCCTTTGCGGTCCACCTGAAACTATCACAACATAATCAGCTATACTCCAATATAAAGTTCACAGTTTAAAAATATATATATAGTGATGGCAACTGGCATTACTGAGCACCTACTATGTGCCAGGTCTGTGCTGAGCACTTTTTGGGTTTATCCGGTGAGACTCTGACAGTGACTGATTAGTTGGGAACATTAGTCACAATCTTTTTTTTTTTCCCCTTTTGGCTACAATGAGGATCTTAATTCCTTGACCAGGGATCAAACCTGTGTCCCCTGAAGTGGATGCGGAGGAGTCCCCGTGATGCTGGGCTCCTCGCTCTGTCCCCCTGTCTGCCCGCCGCTGGCCTGGGCATCTGCCAGCGCCGGCCGCCCGGCTGAAACCCAATCCTCCGGGCCAGCCAGGGTGCTCACTAACAGCGGGCTGTATTGTGTGGCCGGGGCTTCGGGAGAGTTTGGATTCGCTGCTTGGGGACCCACTTAACCTCCGCAAAGGACAGGATGATGGATGGGGGTCTGGGAAGGGGTTGCTGGGGGTGGGGTGGGCGGTAAATGAACACCAGGCCTGCTGGGGAAGGGGAAGAAGGGAGGCAGGGATGGGAACAGCCCTGCAGGCATAAGAGCCCTGTCAGTCTTCAGGACAACCCTGAGGGATGCCCGGGATTCTTACTGGCCCCATTTTATAACAGAAGAAAAATGGAGATCTGAGAGGTGAAGCGACTTGGCCCAAGTCACACAGTAACTCAGGAATTGAACTGGAATCTATTGCCCTTGACATTCCTGACATACCAGGCTGCCTCTCACAGCCAGCATTTGTCCAGTGTTTTTAAATTTTTAAAGCCCTTTTACTTAAATAAATCCATAGGCAATTCCCCCTTATTAAGTAGTTAATGAAAATATAGGGATGGCACTGCTCTATTTAAAATGGATAACCGACAAGGTCCTTCTGTACAGCACAGGGAACTCTGCTCAATGTTGGGTGGCAGCCTGGATGGGACGGGAGTTTGGGGGAGAATAGATACATGTAAATGTGTGGCTGAGTCCCTTTGCGGTCCACCTGAAACTATCACAACATAATCAGCTATACTCCAATATAAAGTTCACAGTTTAAAAATATATATATAGTGATGGCAACTGGCATTACTGAGCACCTACTATGTGCCAGGTCTGTGCTGAGCACTTTTTGGGTTTATCCGGTGAGACTCTGACAGTGACTGATTAGTTGGGAACATTAGTCACAATCTTTTTTTTTTTCCCCTTTTGGCTACAATGAGGATCTTAATTCCTTGACCAGGGATCAAACCTGTGTCCCCTGAAGTGGAAACACGGACTCTTAACCACTGGTCCACCAAGGAAGTTCCCATCATAAGCATTTTAAAGAAGAGGAGGCACACTCGGGAAGGCAGTTACTTCTGGGACCCGTCTCGGGCTAAGGGAGGCAGGAGCTCAGGCACCCCAGCTGTTTACAGTTAGCACCCCTTCTGAGTGGCTGTTTAACATTTCTTTGTCTCCCTTCAGCCCCCTGGACAGAGCTCCCACTCTGCAGTTCGGCACTCAAGGCGTTCCTTCTCCCTGCAACGTTCCTTGTGCTCTTGACCTGCCTAGGACACTCATACGCATCCTCCAAGCTCCATATCAAGGGATCTGCCTGGTGGGTCAGTGGTTAAGAATCCACTTAGCAATGCAAGGAGCACAGTTTCCATCCCTGGTCGGAGAACGAAGATCTCGCATGTTGCTGAGCAACTAAGCTCATGTGCTGCGCCGACTGGAGCCCGAGCGCCTCCACTAGAGGGTCTGTGCACAACAAAAGGCCCCACGTGACACAGTGAGGCTCCGCACGCTGCAGCTAAGGCCCAGTGCAGCCAAAGAAAGATCCGCATCAAAGGCACCCCCTCCTGGAGGCCCTTTCTGAGGATCCTGGCAGTGGGGCTTCAACAGTGCTGTGCGCACCTCTCATCGCCACCCTTGTCACCCTGCCCTGAGACTTTTACTCATCAGCTGGGTGGTGAGTACCCCTGGGACCGAGCCCGGATCACGGTCATAGCCCTCAGCTTCTGTTAAAGCCGTTGAGCCTGCACCTTGCCCCGACCTCCAGCCAACCCAGACATCAAACGCCCTTTCCCACTTATACCACCTGGGTGCCTGGACTTTTCCTCCAAGAAAGGTTACTGTTATCAAAATGGCTCCATATACTATATAATTCAGGCTTCCCTGAATTATACAGTACTATGAAGTTCCCAGGTGGTACCGTGGAAAAGGAAATGGCAACCCACTCCAGTACTCCTGCCTGGAAAACTCCATGAACGGAGGAGCCTGGTAGGCTACAGTCCATGCGATCGCAAAGGGTTGGACATGACTGAGTGACTTCGCTTTCACCAGTGGTAAACAACCCCTCTGCCAATGCAGAAGACATACGAAAGGGTTCGATCCCCGGATTGGGAAGATTCTCTGGAGAAGGAAAGGGCAACCCACTCCAGCATTCTTGCCTGGAGAATCTCAAGGACAGAGAAGCCTGGCAGGCTCCAGTCCACAGCATCACAGAGTCGGACACGACTGAAGCGCCTTAGCACGCACTATATAATCCCAAACACTCACTTAGTCCCACGTCTGTGCTGTCACTCCTGTGTTGCTCACAACACCCTATGAGGCAGAATTATTATGGCCCCCATTGCCCTCCACCCACCATCCATCCACCTATCCATTCATCCATCCACCCTCTCACGTATCCCGTCCATCTGTCTACCATTCCACTCACCCTATAACCCGCCACCTATTCATCCACTCAGCCACATATCAAGCTTCCCACTTAAGTACCCAATCATCAGGCATACACTGTCCCCATTAAACCAACTTTCTTTCCTGCTTTCAATTCTTCCTCCTTTTCTTCCTATAGAAGGGAGAAATGAGCTTCAGAGAGGTTAAGCCACCTGCCCAACATCACACAGCTAACAAGCAGCAGATCCAGGGGCCGAACCAGGGACACTTTTATAACCACTCTGCTCCGTGGCCTCTCACTTTCTCACTTCATTTCAAACTGTCCTGTTGCATGCAGGTTTAGTACTGCAAGTCACCTCAAATCCTTTTGGATGTGTGCAGAGTGTAAATTACAAATCAATAAGACACAGGCCAGTGTAAGTCCAAGCTGGGGTCTGTCAGGTTGGAGTCAATTAGGAAGCCTGCTGTAAGACCTGCTGGGACTAGATCTATTTGCCTAATTGGCCCCGGTTTCTTCCACTGAAGGACAATTAACTCAAATCCCAGAATCCAGAACACCCCTCTGCTTCTGGACAAGATGTCAGACACTTAGTCACATGGAATTCTCCTGCTCATTCATTCACCCATTGACCCCACACACCCACTCATCCGTCTCTTTCCAACCACCCAGTCTTCATAATTATCCATAAACTATTCTGCCATGTACCCACCCTCTCACCTCCCTACTTACCTACTTGCATGCCGATCTATTCACTCATTTATCCCTCTAACCCTCACCCTTTGGCTGCATCCTGAGTTCTGCCCTGCTGTCTCTGAGTCTGGTTCCCCTCTGCTTCCAGGCAACCTGTTTCACTGGGGTTCCCTTTGGTCTGTAGACCTGGCTTCTCCCATCCTAACAGGCACGGATATGGCTGAGGCCTCTCCCACCCCCAAACAGGAGCTAATGAATGAGGACTTGAGCCCCGATGCAGCCTCATTGCCAACCGCGACCCCCTGTTGTCTGGAAGGAGGTGGTGGTGGTTTCACTGTCAGTCATGTCCAACTCTTGCAACCTCATGGACCGTAGCCTGCTAGGCTCCTCTGTCCATGGGATTCTCTAGGCAAGAATACTGGAGTGGGCTGCCATTTCCTTCTCCAGGGATCTTCCTAACTCAGGGATCGAACCCTGGTCTCCTACATTGCAGGCAGATTCTTTACTGACTGAGCCACCAGGGAAGCTCAGTCTGGAAGAAGGGCCAGAGCGTAAAGAGAAAACCGCAGAGCAGAGGAAAGACCCCAACCCTGCGTGGGGAGTCAGTGGAGACTTCTCAGATGTGGGACATCCGGCGTGAACCTCGAGGTTCCGAGTGGGAGGCAAGCCAGTCTGGAAGGAAAGGAAAGGAGGACTGAGAGCAAGATAAGGGGGTGTTCCAGGCAGGAGGAACAGTCTGGGCAAAGGCCAGGAGGAGAGGATGAGCACAGCTCCTGCAGGGAGCTGCTCGAGGAAAGAGGAAGTCTTGGGAGAGAGAACGACAGACACCACCAAGAGTCTTGAACGTTAGGCTGTTCGGCCCAGGCCAGCCCAAGGGCAGCAGGGAACCGTCGCAGGCGTGTGGCCTGGTTCAGTTGTCACTGCATTCTCTGGTGTGACTGATCTGTTTTCTAGGTGTGGACATCGCAGCCGAGGGATCAGAGAGGAGCAGAGGGCATCCCAGGTCACGCAGTTAAGCTGGTCAGGGGCACAGCAAAGATTCCACTCCAGGAGTGATGGCTCCAAAGCCCCCACTCATTCTGAAAGCAGCTTCTGTCTCAAGAGGAGCTGTTTTTACAGAGCGTCCGTGTCCCCCTCAGTGCCAATACCCGCCTCTAGCTCTGCCTCTGTGGCCCTTGTGGTTCTGCCGTGCGGCGACAGAACCCCTGCGGCACCATCTCTGCTCAGCGAGATTCCGCCTGCTCCCTCCGACACCCCGGGCCCACTTGCCAACTGCATCCGGCATCTCGGGCGGTTAAGCAGATGCAGCGCTGCTGGGGCGCTTTCTCCTGCGCCCGTACTCCCCATCACTATCTCCATGACTGGAGCATCCACGTGTTCATCACCTTCCTCATCCCGTTCGTTCCCCACCACCCCGATACCCTGAGGGGTGACCTCCGACAGAAAGCCAGGCGGGCCCGAGAGCTTTCCACTACAGGGGCTCATGACATGATGGCATGGAAAGTTCTTGACAGTGGACAGGCCTGATGAGGGATAGGACTTGAAACGAGGGGCCCTTCAGGTGCAGAAGACATGGAGGAAGAGGCTCTCTGAGTCAGGAAAGAGATTATCCAGGAGGTGAGGGAACAGACCCCTACCACCTGCATCTCCATCACCATGGAGACCATTTACCGGGCACCTATGCTACGCCAGGCACTGAGCCAGGCAAGGGACATCCAGGAGCACATCTGAGCCTCCCCAAATCCTCCAAGGGGCATACAGTGTCTCCACTTTACAGATTAGTAAACTGAGGTTCAGTGAGGACAAGTCTGGAGAAGTAAACAGCAACCCACTCCAGTATTCTGGCCTGGAGGATCCCACGGACAGAGGAGCCTGGCAGACTACAGTCCATGGGGTCCCCAAAAGCTGGACATGGCTAAGTGCGTGCACACACGCACGCACGCACACACACACACACACGAGGACAAGTTAGTGGGCCCAACTGGCCCTGAAAGTTGGTGGGGAAGGCAGTTTGTTTTCTGGGCTGCATGACCCCATCTCCTTCTGAGAGGGTAACAGGCAGGAAGGCCAGGGGTCTCCAAACGGAGGAAATAGCCAGCAAGTGTCAGACATTTTACCTCTCTTAAGCGGCAGGAGGAAACAAACTAGAGATATTTTCTCTTTATACACATTTAAAAAGAGGTTTCTCTTAAAATTCTGTGTTGCTATAATGACACCTAGTTTCACTTAAAGTTAACCATTGCCTTTTTCTTATGAAAATGTTTATCTTAAGCTATGCTAATGTACTGTGCATTTACCCCAAACTCTGTCTTCAAGTCGGTTCCGCCTTTTGGGCCCAGAACCTACTTGATAAACCAGTATGTCAATACTCAGATAATGTTCCTCTCTAATCTATGTAAATGAAACTATTTATATGGTGATCTGCCCTTCCTCAATATTCAAGTTAATCATTTTATGGCCCAAGATAAACCATTTAGAGCTAAGGTTATCCCAAAATACATCTTATGGGTGAGGGGCCTGGTGCCATTCTAAGTTTTGAGACATTCCTTTCTTTCATTAACAGACTGCTGGTGACTATATAACAT
>SJYC01146599.1:0-21750 GCA_006408675.1 Madoqua kirkii | reverse complement strand
GAGGTTCAGTGAGGACAAGTCTGGAGAAGTAAACAGCAACCCACTCCAGTATTCTGGCCTGGAGGATCCCACGGACAGAGGAGCCTGGCAGACTACAGTCCATGGGGTCCCCAAAAGCTGGACATGGCTAAGTGCGTGCACACACGCACGCACGCACACACACACACACACGAGGACAAGTTAGTGGGCCCAACTGGCCCTGAAAGTTGGTGGGGAAGGCAGTTTGTTTTCTGGGCTGCATGACCCCATCTCCTTCTGAGAGGGTAACAGGCAGGAAGGCCAGGGGTCTCCAAACGGAGGAAATAGCCAGCAAGTGTCAGACATTTTACCTCTCTTAAGCGGCAGGAGGAAACAAACTAGAGATATTTTCTCTTTATACACATTTAAAAAGAGGTTTCTCTTAAAATTCTGTGTTGCTATAATGACACCTAGTTTCACTTAAAGTTAACCATTGCCTTTTTCTTATGAAAATGTTTATCTTAAGCTATGCTAATGTACTGTGCATTTACCCCAAACTCTGTCTTCAAGTCGGTTCCGCCTTTTGGGCCCAGAACCTACTTGATAAACCAGTATGTCAATACTCAGATAATGTTCCTCTCTAATCTATGTAAATGAAACTATTTATATGGTGATCTGCCCTTCCTCAATATTCAAGTTGATCATTTTATGGCCCAAGATAAACCATTTAGAGCTAAGGTTATCCCAAAATACATCTTATGGGTGAGGGGCCTGGTGCCATTCTAAGTTTTGAGACATTCCTTTATTTCATTAACAGACTGCTGGTGACTATATAACATCCAGCTAAAGACTAGCAGGGGGGTACTCTTTCTACCCCCTTCTGATGCCTATGTCAGAAGCTTTCTCTATCTCCTATACACTTTAATAAAACTTTATTACACAAAAGCTCTGAGTGATTCAAGCCTCGTCTCTGGCCCCGGATTGAATTCTTCTCCTCCGGGGGCCAAGAATCCCGGCGTCGTGATTCAACAACAACCTTTCACTTCCACAATCCTGAGAAGGCTTTTGGGAGTCCACAGTCTCGGGTGAGGATGGAAGGAAGGGGTTGGAGTTGGGGTGGGGGGCTTCCACGGCAGCATGGACGCAGGGAACAGGCATGATCTGATCCAGAGGTGGGAGGCTGCCCCCAGGGAGGGGCAGGGGGCAGGGGACAAGGCTACAGACTTGAGCTCTTCCCACCACAAGCTGGGGGTCCTTTGCGGCCTGAGGCTCTTCAGAAAGAGGGCACTTCCAGCTCCGGAGGTGGGCTGTGACAGTCACATCGCCTGCCAACGGGCTTTTCTGGGTTTCCGGTGCAGGGGAGGGCACAGGGGATGGCAGAGGAGATAATTCCATGCAGGCACGGAAGGCTTCCAGCAGGGAGTCAGCCACAGTGCCGGGAAGGCAGATAACCTGTGGTTTCACAGGCTTCTGGGTGCCAACGGGCTAGGCAGAGAGGCTTTTTCCATCTCCTGCCCTGGGGGGATGATCGAGACTGGCCTGACCTGGAAGGCCTTCTGTGGGCTGCCCTGGCCTCCGAGGCTGCCGGCCCTCCCTCCACCCTAGGCCAGTCTGCTAACTGTCAGAGTCCATGCCCTCTCCACTCCACTGTCAAGCCTTGCTCTTGGTTATACCCCTGCCTGGAACACTTCCTCTGCAAAGATGGGGCCGTGGCAGGCAGGCAGAGCAGCAGAAGAGAAACCCAGGGCAGGAAAGAGGAGTTCCGCCAACACTCTACACCTCCTTGTGGCTCCTGCCCAAGCCTCTTCCTCCCCCTGGGATGATCACCTTCCTCACCTGAAAAAGTCCTCTTTACCCTTTAACACTTAGCTCAGGGATCTCTTCTTCCAGGAAGTCTTCCCTGACCCACACCTCTCCACTTGCCCAGCTTGGGTAAGATGTCCCTTCTCTGAGCAACAATTCTGCAGAGTGTACCTGATGCCCTTTCCTAGCCTGGTGTTTGGATGGACGCAGGAGTCCTGCCCTGCTGGCTGCTGGTGGAAGTGGTGGCCCCTGGTGTCCACAGTGACCAGGACATCACAGCTTCCCCCCTGGCATAAGCAGAGGCCATGCCACATGACAAGCAGGTGGTCTGTGCTGAGACCTCAGAGCTGGGCCAAGGAGCAGCTTCCTCAGGCGGCTGGGCTGTGCCACTCAGCTGGGGCACCTAGGAGCTGGAGAAGACCACAGGACCACTGGCCGTGGGCAGGCCATCTCCTTGCCCTAACTGATCAGCCCTCAGTTCCCCAGACCCACACTGGGGCTCCTCCTCCTGAGGAATTCCACGGTAGTGTAGCTGCAGCTGCAGCCGGGGTTGGCCCCATGGAGCTGTGGATGCTGGGAGCAGGCTCGGGAATTCCTGCTCTAATTAGGAGACTGGACCTGGAACCTCAAGCATCTTGCCACACTGGGATAGGATGCTTCTCTGATGGGGTTAAGGTGGGTGGTGGGTGGTCATGTGTCCTTATGATGACGGCTGTTCCCCTTCCCCACCGGCCCTGTCTCTCTCCTCCCCAGACCCACTCCAGGTCTGCAGCCTTGATGACCTCCTCCGGAGAATGGGAGCACTAAGCAAGGCTTACACACAGGTAGGGATGCAAAGCTCTTGGCACATGCCTGGCACAGTCAGCTTAGCCCAGGAGAGGTCAGTACCACAATTTGTATCACCCTTCATTACCCAGAGGTCAGCGGGACTGAGGACAGCTCCCAGAGAAGCCTCTGGTGGGGTGGGGGGACAGGATGGGCAGCTGCATTTAAACTGGGAAAATTAATAACCCTAATCCTGACCTCCAGCTGGGCACCTCCAACTGCCTGTGCCAGGCCCTATGATAGTTCATTTTCACAGGTGATGCTATTTGGCCCCCATTTCACAGGTGAGGAGACTGAGGCTCCAGGAAGGGCAGTGACTTGCCTGGAGTCACCAGGGAGTTAGTGGCAGCACTGGGATTTCTCAGCGTCATCGTCAAGGGCTTCCTGCTGCCTTCCGTGGAAGCTCAGGAAGTTCCCTGTGCTGGGCTTGCAGGGAGCGCTCACTTGGCCTTATTTAAAGTTGCAATTATCTGTCCCATTTCCCACTGGTTACAACTGAGCTCTCCGGGGATGTGGGAAGACCCTGACGGAGGAAGCCGGGAACGGGGAGTTTCCAGGGGATCCTCCCTGAGCCTGAAACTGTATGAGCATGCAGGACACGTGTCTCCTCCTTCCTGAGCCTCTCTCCCCTCTACCCCTGCCCAGGGAGCTGTCCAGGCCAGCGTGGGGGTGGGGTGGCACTCAGAGGGGCTGCCCCACGGTGGGTGGGGGCTGCAAAAGGATTACACCACAGGCCGAGGTACAAAGATGGAGCCCAATGTAGAGATGGGAAGACTGAGGCATCCTGGGGATTGGTCCAATATCCCATGGCAAGGCAGCAGTGTGTGGGGTCTTAGACACAGACCTAGAGAAGGGCCCCCAAAAGCTCATTGAGAGGGAGAATGATGGAACTGGTGAAGGGACCCAGTAGAGAGTAACCATGCTCACAGGGGTGGATCTGGGGTTTTCAGTGGGCTGGTGCCTCCTGAAGGCCTTGTGAGGGCAACAGGCGAAAAGCCCCTGAAGAGAAGATCTGGGGTCTGGCTGTGCACCAGCCGCTCTGCAGTGTGAGCAGAACTGGGGTCCAGATTGTCTGGCTCCCAGTACCCCAGCTCCCACCCAGAAGCAGAATTACTCAGGCATAGGGCGCCTACGCTGCTGTCCCACACACAGTCCTCAACGCCCCTGCCCGCCTCCTCCGCTCTGAGTTTAGCACATTCGCTCACGGAGCGCCTGCCGCCGCGGTCCCTGCTGCGAAACCACAGACTGGTCGGGGTGACGCCGAGCAAGCAGTTCCGGCAGCCACCACCGGAGCGGGCTGCAGACACTGGTGGTGCGATGAGCTGGGTGGGACAGGGGGAGCCTGGTGGGTGGGGGGCGGCTGGTGGTTGAACCCAGGTGAGGTTGCGTCCAAATGCCAGGGAAGCAGCGTAGGAGTCTCCTGGGGAGCAGAGAGCACAGGCTCAGCAGTTAATCTTGATTTGAACCCCACTTCCTGACCCCAGGGACTCGGGGGTGGGGGAACACTTCCCAGGTCCATGAGCTGCAGAATGGAAGATGACATTAGCACCTGCCTTGCAGGTGGTGGTGATGGTTAACGAGGGCATGCCCAGAAAGCGCTCTGCCCAGGGCCTGGGCTCGGCAAAATAGAGCGCTCAGTACAATACTGACTGTCTTTATAACTCAAATTCCTACACAAATTGGGCACAAAGCAGTCACTAAATAGGCTTCCCTGATGACTCAGATGGTAAAGAATCTGCCTTCAGTGCAGGAGACTTGGGTTCGATCCCTGGGTCAGGAAGATCCCTTGGAGAAGGGAATGACAACCCACTCCAGTATTCTTGCCTGGAGAATTCCATGGCCAGAGGAGCCTGGCGGGCTACAGTCCACAGGGTCACAAAGAGCTGGACATGGCTGAGTGACTAATCCCACACACAGTCCTCAACGCCCCTGCCCGCCTCCTCCGCTCTGAGTTTAGCACATTCGCTCACGGAGCGCCTGCCGCCGCGGTCCCTGCTGCGAAACCACAGACTGGTCGGGGTGACGCCGAGCAAGCAGTTCCGGCAGCCACCACCGGAGCGGGCTGCAGACACTGGTGGTGCGATGAGCTGGGTGGGACAGGGGGAGCCTGGTGGGTGGGGGGCGGCTGGTGGTTGAACCCAGGTGAGGTTGCGTCCAAATGCCAGGGAAGCAGCGTAGGAGTCTCCTGGGGAGCAGAGAGCACAGGCTCAGCAGTTACATCTTGATTTGAACCCCACTTCCTGACCCCAGGGACTCGGGGGTGGGGGAACACTTCCCAGGTCCATGAGCTGCAGAATGGAAGATGACATTAGCACCTGCCTTGCAGGTGGTGGTGATGGTTAACGAGGGCATGCCCAGAAAGCGCTCTGCCCAGGGCCTGGGCTCGGCAAAATAGAGCGCTCAGTACAATACTGACTGTCTTTATAACTCAAATTCCTACACAAATTGGGCACAAAGCAGTCACTAAATAGGCTTCCCTGATGACTCAGATGGTAAAGAATCTGCCTTCAGTGCAGGAGACTTGGGTTCGATCCCTGGGTCAGGAAGATCCCTTGGAGAAGGGAATGACAACCCACTCCAGTATTCTTGCCTGGAGAATTCCATGGCCAGAGGAGCCTGGCGGGCTACAGTCCACAGGGTCACAAAGAGCTGGACATGGCTGAGTGACTAACACATTCAGTCACTTAATAAATGGAGATTATGATGCTATTATTATCAGCATTAGCCAGGCCCCTCTGGTAAGGTTGGGGTAGATGCCAGTTTTTCCACCCATGGTAGACAGACCAATGACTCCAGAAATTGTCAGCATCCTAATCCCTAGAACCTGTGAATGTTATATAGCAAAAGGGACTCTGCAAATGGGATTAAAGTAAGGATTTTTGAGATGGGGAGATTATCCTGGATTATCCAAGTGGGCCCAGTGTAATCACGAGGATCCTTTTAAGAGAAGCAGGAGGATCACAGTGAGAGAAGAGATGCAAGGATGGGAGCAGGGGTTGCAGTGACGCCCTCTGAAGACAGAGGGAGGGGCTCCAAGCCAAGGAATGCAGTCAGCCGGGGAAGCTGGGAAAGGCAAGGAGACAGGTCCTCTCCTGGAAGGGACAGGGCGCCGCCCCCAACACCCTGATTTCAGCCAGCGACACCCATTTCAGACACTGACCTCCAGCACTGTAAGAAAGCAATGCATTTGTGCTGTTTTAAGCCATGAAGTTTGTGGCTATTCATTACAGCAGCAAACGGAAACTGATACACCATCCTTAACAGAAAAAAGTGATCACTCCCTGCACCTAGCAATTACTCCAGTCTCAAGCGTGCCTTGTGTGTGCGTGTGTGCACGTGTGTGCGCGTGTGTACGTGTGTGCACGTGTGTGCATGTGTGTGTGTGCGTGTGTGCGCGCATGCGTGTGTTGGGCTTCCCTGGTGGCTCAGATGGTAAAGGATCTGCCTGCAATTCAGGAGACCCAGGTTTGATCCCTGGGTCAGGAAGATCCCCTGAAGAAGGGAAAGGCTACCCATTCCAGTATTCGTGCCTGGAGAATCCCCATGGACAGAGCAGCCAGGCAGGCTGCAGTCCACAGGGTCACAGAGTCGGACACGGCTGAACAACTACCACACACACCCTCAAGAATGCCACCTGCTCACTCCCTGCCACTGAGAGGAAGCCCCTGTGCTGAGAGGGGAGTGTTGGGGGTCTGGGGGGTTCAGGGCTGTGGTCGATGAGACCCCTCTCCTCCAGCGTTTCCGGTTCTGCTGACCCATGAGCTGGGAGAGGCTTGGGACTCAGGCAGGGCAGGTGCTGGTCCCATGCAACTGGGCACCCACAGGCCCAGCAACAGGCTCTGTTCTGGATAGACGCCAGACCAGGTTGGGGTGGGCTACTCTTCGGGACACCATCTATCTAGTGCTTACCATGTGCCAGGCACTGCCCAGGATCCAGTCTTCCCAAAGCAGGCGGACTATTATCAGCCCCATTTTGCAGATGGAAAAACCGAGGCTCAGAGCAAGTTGCCCAAAGCTATGCAGCGTGGTGTGGTCTGGCTTTGGCTTGCACAGGCCCAGCACAGGCAGCTCCGGCCCCCTCTCAGGGCTCTGTCTGCCCCCAGGCCACTCAAATCTGACGCCCTAGTGGTCACCGGACTTCTGCTTCAGGCCAGGCTGGGGGACCTGGTGTGACCCCCTGCTTTCTCGCTCTCTGGGCCTTGGGTGAAGATCCAGCCCCCTCGTCTGCCTAACAGAGGTCTGCACAGTAGCCGAGGTTACAGGTACCCTGGAGAGCGCTGGACCTCTTGGAGAAGGAAAAGCCCCTCTAGGAATCACGGAACCAGTGCTCCTGGACAGAGGCCAGGCCTTCCTCACGGTGAGCAGCTGCGGCCAGATGGCAAGCCCTCTGCCGTCCGCGTGACCTCTCTCAGGCTTCCGACAGCTTGCCATCACACCCCATTTCCTGGGAAACAGTGAGAACAGCTGTCATCATGGCCATTCATGGCAACCCATCCATACTGAGCTAAGAGCTTGCTGGTCTCTCATGCATCCCCTGTAGGAAACTCCTAAATCAGACTCATCTCCAGCTAGGCACTGGGGTTCAGGAGCCCAGGCACAGGCCACCTTCTGAGCCTGTTGAGACCCTCACTCAGCAGAGGAGGAGACAAGCCCTTAGAGATTCTTGGTTTTTGCTCAAGGTGATTCCTGGGTTTTGCTCAAAGGCTGGCAAGTCAGTGCAGGGGTAGTGGGGGGCAGAGTTAACTCAGGTCTCCAGGCCCCAGTGTCCACCCTCCTTGTAGCCACACGGCACCCCTTGGTGAGACCTCCTCAGGAGGCAGAGGCTTCAGTCCCCAGCTGATGGATCTAAATCCATCTTCTGCAGCCTCCAACAGGGCCCCAGGACCTCTGGACATGAGCAGGCTGGGAGCCTGGACATCAGAACCGGGGGTCCCTGACGACCCTTGGAGCTACGGATGATGCTGTCTGCACCCTGGCCCCTTCCCAGGAGACACTCGCCTCAGATGACTTCCCAGTGGTGTCGCTGCCAGGCTGGGAGGTGGGAGGAGGCAGGCTGGGCGTCTCTGCCACAGCAGGCCTCAGAGCTCCACTCGGAATCCCAATTGAGCTATTTTTAATGTGCTTCAATTTTCATTTTCTTTATTGGAAAACACAGATGGTGACTTGCTGCCCCTCACACACACTGAGCGAGGCGCCGACAGGGAGAGAGATGTGCAGTGAGCACGTGTACGCCTCTCCCACGGTGGGGGAGCTGCCGCGGCAGCCAGGCTCGGGGGCGGCTCTGAGCCTCAGTTTCCCCAGCTGTAAAATGGATCAGCTGTGGTTGCACCACCTCCCAACCACACCCTGCAGAGTTTCTGCCAGCCCCACAGTCTATGAGGGTCCAGACCAGACTAGGGGACGCGGCTCCAACTGGACACTGGCAGAAAAGATGTCCCAGGTAAGGGGCACCATGGCCAGGGGAGAAGTGTAGGAGAGGGAGGGAAGATCATCTTGCTTAATGCATCCAGTCACACTTTAAGGTTTTTGCGCTCCCATTTTACAGATGAGGAAACAGGCTCAGCAGATCTCATGCCCGGCCCGAGACTGCTGTAGCAGGGAAGGGGCAGGGCTGGGCCACTGACAAGGTCTGTGTAAGCGCACACAGTCTCTGTCTCACTCCTTTCCAAACTGCTCCTCTCCTGACGCTGTTACTTATTTTCCTCCTCGTAAATGCCACTGTGCTTCTGCTCAGTCCCTTCAGTCGTGTCCCGACTCTTGCGACCCCACGGACGGTAGCCCGCCAGGCACCTCTGTCCACAGGCAAGAATACTGGAGTGGTTTCACATGTCCTCCTCCGGGGGTCTTCCCGACCCAAGGGCCAAACCCACGTCTCCCACGTGCACCTCCTGCACTGGGCCACCCGGGAAGCCCCTGGAAGAGCAATGCACGCTCTTTAAAGCCAACCTGCAAAGTGTGGGAAAGTGGGAAGGAAAGCACCAAAGAGCCGCCGTCCCCCGCCCCGCAGCCCCCACGTGATGACGCCGCCCGCGCTCGGGCTGGCGTGCTCTTTCAGCTCTTTGTTTTTCCCTCATGTAATCTGTGATGCTTTTAATACCGCTTGGTGGTGGCATGGGGTAGCAGCTGGCTGTGCACCACAATGGACTCAAGCGTCTTTTAAAAACACCAGTCCTGGCCTCCCTTCCCCCACAAGACGGGAAGACTCTTGGGAGGGGGCTGGCAAGTGGCAGCTGGGAATCAACATTTTCAACAAGATTTCCAGGTGACATCGCCAGACCCCGGGGGTACAGCTGGAGCAACCTGGCTTGACCACAGGCTGAGCTGTGTGGCCTGGGGTGAGTGAATTTACCTCTCTGAGCGTCAGTTTTCTTATCTGGAAAAACGGGACACTCTTTTGCAGGGTTGTGAAGAGAATGAGGGCTTCCCTGATATCTCAGTTGGTAAAGAATCTGCCTGCAATGCTGGAGACCCCGGTTCGATTCCTGGGGTGGGAAGATCCACTGGAGAAGGGATAGGCTACTCACTCCAGTACTCTTGGGCTTCCCTGGTGGCTCAGTTGGTAAAGAATCCACCTGCAATGCAGGAGACCTGGGTTTGATCCCCGGGTTGGGAAGATCCCCTGGAGAAGGGAATGGCTACCCACTCCAGTATTCTGGCCTGGAGAACTCCATGGACTGAATGAGAAAAAGGCCAAGCAGCATTTTACACTCACCTGAGGCAATGCCACCCTCCCAAGGCTGTCATCATAACTGTCCCAGAGCCACTCTCCTAAGGGTCCTAAGGCCATTTTCTTGGGGTGCAGCTGGGACGGTGGAGAGGGGCCCCAGAAGAGAGGAACCGGGTTATAAAGGGGGAAGTGACCGCCACAGGTCCTTTGCTCAGCTGGCCTGGTCTCCATCTGCCTCATGTGCCCCGTTTCTATCTGAGACACGGGGCACGCGTGAACCACAGACATCCGCTGGTCCCGACGGCCAGGGAGACAGGAGGCAGGTTCTTGGGGGGGCGACTTTGGGAAGAGTGACGAGCTGCCCCCTGAGGACAGGAAGGAGCCACCCAGGAAAAAAGACACAAGGTGTGGCAGGAGGGTCTTTGGAAGCAAAACCGCAGTGGATGCTGATTAAGACCCTGACTCCCTGGGGTAGGTTTCCACGCATAAGTCAGACCTTGTCACTCGAGAATCATTCATGGCCCCACTACCCACAGGTGAAGGTCCAGCCGAGACTGACGGTCATTCCCGCTAGCGCTTACTGTGACAGGCTTCCAGCATGCAGCTCCTGCTCTTCCCTTCCTCACTGCAGCCTGCCCCTCCTAGTCTACACATCAGCCCCTCTGGTTCTAAAAAATCAGCCCCCGTGAACAAGCCCAGAAGTGGTCTTGGTCCAAAGCCTGCCCGCTCCCCTCCCCACCCCCCCGCCTCTGCTGTTGTTGTTTAGGTGCTAAGTTGTGTCTGACTCTTTGCAACCCCATGGACTGTAGCCCGTCAGGCTACTCTGTCCATGGAATTTCTCAGGCGAGAATACTGGAGTGGGTTGCCATTTCCTTCTCCAGGGGATCTTCCCCGCCCAGGGATCGAACTTGCATCTCCTGTGGTAAAGGTGAATTCTTTACTACTGAACCCAGCTGGAAAGCCCATCTTACCAGTCCCAATTCTGCTCAGCCTCCAGGGTCTGCCTCAAAGGTCACCTCCTGGGTTCCTTCAGCACCCCTTTCTGTGTGTCCCTAGCTTTCACCACCCCCCCAACCCTGGGATATGATTATTTCTGAGTACCCCCCCCCCACCAAACTGTGGGGTCTAGGAGGGCAGGGTTGGGTTAGATTATGCCCTGTCTGAATAAACCAAGCATGAAGGTTTTTAAGCCTCAGTCTTCCTAACTATAAAATGGGGTAGTCATGTTATCTGTCTCACCTGCCTCAGAGATTTCGCATCTATAGCAAATTAGAGGATATGGCTGCATTTTGAGAACGACAAAGTACGTAGGGCTGCTGGGGAGAGAGTTGCATGGGTGGGATTTGGGGCAGGCCTTTGAGGCCCCCTGCCCACACATAGCTGCAGGCCTGCTGTCTGCTGGGCCCAGAATTACCTTTGTAGGCTGTGGGCTGCAGGAACCATCAGGCTAGTGTGGCCATGAGAAGGGGACCCCTCCGGCACCAGAGGGTGCTGCCGTCACCAAGGAAGGTGAGCTGATCGCCCCTTGTGAGAACAACACCCCTCACACCTCCTCAAGAGTGTCACAGCGCACAGCGCAGGGCTGGGGGCACTGCTTTGAAGCCTCTGCCCAAAGACCCAGAGACGCACCGAGGGCAACCGAGACAGAGCCGTGGAGGGTGTGGCCGGTGTGGGCACCGGCCACAGGGGCCAAGGTTCCTTGAAAATGAAAACACAGTGCCTCACAGTGTGCATGTCACTTTCTCCTTCATACAGTCCTGCAACCTGGACCTTCCTCCATTCATCAGGCCTTCACCGAGCGTGTGGATACGAGGCCTCACGCCAGAGGAAGGAAATTCAGCCCCGGAGCAACGCAGCTAATGAGGGGGCCTTGAGGACAGGAAGAAGGGGCAGACAGATGACTGTTAAGGGCAATAAAAGGTAACAGGTGTGGGGGGTGGGGAGGGGGTGCGAGGAGGGCGCACACAGAGGCACACGGCAAATGGACCAGCGTCACTGTCATCTCTAGGTGACGGAACTGGGGCTCAGTGAGGCCGAGGACTTTGCTCAAGGTCCGAGGTGATTAGTGGCTGTGCTGAGTTCCTCGGGAGGCCTTGTGGCAGGTGAGGAAGTGAGCCAGGAAAAGAATTGGGGGTAACAATGTCCCACAGAGAAGAAGGAGGAAGTGCAAAGGCCCTGTGGAGCAAGCATTCATTATCTGAGTCCATTTTCTGTTCTGCTCATTACCCGACCCAGTGGATGGGTACCACGGTGCCTGCTTTGTGGATGTCCCAAGCCTCACTCAGGAGGCAGTGCCCATGCAAATGAGTGCTGGCTGCCCCTGGAAACCCAGACCTTGGTGGGGGAGGGGGAGTCCTGGATCCAAGGGCTGCCTGGTGCCCATTTGAGAGGCTGCAGTCTCCCTGCCCTAGTCCAGCTGGCTGGGAAGCCCCCTCCTAGGAGGAATCACCTCCCCTGCACGTTGCTTCACGCAATCCTCCCTGAACCCTCTGCCTTTTCAGGCCAGGGTCCGAGATATCTGGCAGGGTACTTTCAAAAATCTCTGGGGCCATCCTCCAGGTTTTGGGACCTCTACACCTAAAAAATAATAGCTTACACCTAATTGGTGGGAGAAATATCAATAACCTCAGATATGCAGATGACACCACCCTTACGGTAGAAAATGAAGAGGAACTAAACAGCCTATTGATGAAAGTGAAAGAGGAGAGTGAAAAAGTTGGCTTAAAGCTCAACGTTCAGAAAACTGAGATCATGGCATCTGGTCCCATCACTTCACGGGAAATAGATGTGGAAACAGTGGCAGACTTTATTTTTGGGGGCTCCAAAATCACTGCAGATGGTGACTGTAGCCATGAAATTAAAAGATGCTTACTCCTTGGAAGGAAAGTTATGACCAACCTAGATAACATATTAAAAAGCAGAGACATTACTTTGCCAACAAAGGTCCGTCTAGTCAAGGCTATGGTTTTTCCAGTAGTCATGTATGGATGTGAAAGTTGGACTGTGAAAAAGGCTGAGCACTGAAGAATTGATGCTTTTGAACTGTGGTGTTGGAGAAGACTCTTGAGAGTCCCTTGGACTGCAAGGAGATCCAACCAGTCCATCCTAAAGGAGATCAGTCCTGGGTGTTCTTTGGAAGGATTGATGCTAAAGCTGAAACTCCAGTACTTTGGCCACCTCATTCGAAGAGTTGACTCATTGGAAAAGACTCTGATGCTGGGAGAGATTGGGGGCAGGAGGAGAAGGGGATGACAGAGGATGAGATGGCTGGATGGCATCACCAACTCGATAGATGTGAGTCTGGGTAAACTCGGGAGTTGGTGTTGGACAGGGAGGCCTGGCGTGCTACGATTCATGGGGTCGCAAAGAATCGGACACGACCAAGCGGCCTAACTGAACTAAATGAACACAGACTGATTTTGAATAACATTAGCATTCCCATTACACAGATGACAAAACTGAAGCTCAGCTCTCTTTCCCATCTAATCAAATCTTACCAGCCTTAAAGGTCTACTGCCTCTGGGAGACCCTTCTTAACAGACCCAACTCACCTCCATACTCCAAAGAACCTGTCCGCACGTGGGTCAGCACTGTCTGCCCGCTGAGCTGGGGTCTCTAGCAGAGAATGACCTGAGCTCTGAGCACCCTCAGGCCCTGGCAATGAGCATGGAACATGCCACCTGCCACCCGTGAGCACGGAGAAGTCCCTCCCTTTTCTCCCTGACTTCACCGCCCTCCCCGCCCCCTGCCATTACTCTGAATTTTAAAAATACAGTTTTTAAGTGGAAAAAAAAATACATGCTTATTACAAGACAGTGAAACATCATATTTAGAGGAATAGAAAGTGAAAAGTCGCTGCTCTTTCTCTGGAGGCAATCACAATTAGATATCATTTAGACGTTTCGCTGTGCATAAAATGTATACGGAGAGACACAAATGCATATTTATGCCCCTGAAAGTCACAAATGGAATCACACTCAACATACTGTTCATAACCTACTCTTAATGTTTCACAGACATCTTCTGACCCTGGTACGGAAGGTTCCGGCTTCCTTCTGGTGGCTGGGGAATCTAGCTGGGACAGCCTCCTCATGTCTAATAAAATTCTCATATGTGGTCCCTCTCTACTCACCCCCACCCCAGAGTGTCCATGAGGGGAAACTGAGGCAGCAGGTGCCAGCGCAGGGCCTGGCCCAGGCCAGGGCAGGCTCTCAGCCACGGTGATGGAGCAGTGGGGTGGCAGAGGGGTCATAGCACGTCGGAGGCTGGAGAGCATCCTCCGATCTCCCCACCGGCCCGTCTCCCGTGACGCCACCCCCGTCCGCTTCCCCCACACCTCATAAATCTGCAGGCAGCCGGGACGCCCTCCGGAGGCTCCGAGATAAAGCCAAAAACTGGCAAAGGGAAGGAGAGTTGAGTCTCTGGGGCGCAGTCAGCCTCTCTGGCCCCGGGCCCTGACCTGGCTGGGCCTTCTCTGGGGCCCCCGGGGTCAGTCTGACTAAGAGTCCCTTGTGAGCGTCTCAGGGACCTTTCCAGTCCTGCCGCCGGGCTGGGCTTCCTGCCTCCCTTCTGGACACTTCTGCCGCCCATCCATCCTGAAACCGCAGCCGTGCAGAGCCTTTCCGAACCCCCCTTTATCATGTCACTCCCTGCCTGTGGCCTGCTGGTGGCTCCTCAGCGCCCGTGGGAGAGAGCAAGCTGCTTCTCCCGGAATTCCGGAGCCAGCCCCGCTGCCTTGCCCAGCCTGTCTCCCACCCCTGCCCTGGAGGCCCCTGCTGTGCTAGCTCAGCTCCTCTTACTGCAGGTCTCCACGTCCACACTTGGCCTGAGTCCATGCAGTGAACACCCGGGTACCCAGACAGATGCGGACTGCACCCCACCACGGTGTGACCCTGGCCACCTCACTTACGCTCTCTGCTCACCGGACAAAGAGCTACCTTCCTAGAACGATCCTGAGGATTTCGGAGGATAAACTAGCAGATTGCAGGCACAGTGCTTGACCCTTCAGAAGGGCTAAACAAATGTTAGTCTCCTTCCTTTCTTCTCGTGCCTAGCAATAACAATAATAGTATCACCAAACACATGCGGTGCTATGCCAGAACAGTTAGCGTTTACATGAATCCTCGGGTTTAATCTTCTAACATTCCTATGAGACAGGTATTGTATTACCCACATTTTACAGATGAGGAAACTGAGGACTGGAGGAGGGAAGTAATTTTTCAAGGTCACATGACCATTCGGGAGCAGAAAGATAGATCTGAACCCCATGCATCCAGCTTTCCCAGGAAGCCCTCTTGAAGCCAGAGAGAAAGCTCTCCTTTCTGTCCTGGGTCATCTCTAAGGATAAGAAATCAGAACCCACCCTGAGGGTGCTGGGCTGGAGTGGGGGTGGCAGTGAAGAGGAGGAGAGACCGCTGGCACAATAGGCCTTTCTGAGGCTCTGGTTCTTTCCACAGACCATAGCTTAGCTGACAGTAGCCTCCTGCCCATTCAGTTTTGGGGATCCCCTCTCCTGTATCTACCGGGACTCCTTGGTGGCTCAGACAGTAAAGAGTCTGCCTGCAGTGCTGGAGACCCAGGTTCGATCCCTCGGTCGGAAAGATCCCCTGGAGAAGGAAATGGCACCCCACTCCAGTACTCTTGCCTGGAAAATCCCATGGACGGAGGAGCCTGGCAGGCTACAGTTCATGGGGTCACAAAGAGTCGGCTCAGCGACTTCACTTCTCCTGTATCAGTCTGAAAACATTTCCTGGTGTTTGCTTTGAAGAAAACTGTTATATAAAAAAGTGAGTGAACATGAATTCAGGGAAGGCGGGTCAGGGCAGGGAAAGGGGAACCCAGCTTTCTAGCTCTGACGTGCCTTAGACAAGTTCCTTCTCCTCTGGGAGCTTGTTCCCTCGTGGGGCCACGTCTGAGAGGCGTTAGGGAGATCTGAGGCTTCTTCCTAGGATGTTATGCATGGAGAACACCTCCTCCTTGTTGGTTGCCTCCAATCCCCTGCTCCCTCAAAGAGACAGTCTCACCTGGGGGCTGATGAGATGTCAACAGCCTGTGAAACATGCCGCTCTGTTTAACCGAGAGTGGTGCGCGGGTCTCAGCTTGGAGCCTGTGCAGAGTTTCCTTGGAGGCTTTCACTACTCACCTGCCAGCCCTCCTGCTTCCACCCTGGTGTCCGCAGAGGCCTCACCCCCTCGCACACAGCAAATGGGGATAGGCGAGGAAACACCTCCCCGGGCTGGCGAAGGTGGTGGCGAGGCTGAGGTACGTCTCCACCGCCCTAGACCGGGTCCCCGTGAGACCGAGCCCCAGTGGCCCAGAGCAGTGACAGCCCCGTGACTTGCCCCTGCGTCCCCTTTGCCTGCTCCCCGGTGCCCCTCTGGCCCCTGGCCCCCGTCTCAGGCTCCTCTCCCTTCTGCAGGAGCTGAGCTGAGAGACCAAGTGTCAGGCTCAAGTTGGACCGTAATCACCCCGTGCTGTTTCTATTGTATTTATAGTCACAGTTACCTTCTGTTTGTGTCAAGAGACATCGATGTTTTATTTATGGCAGGAAGACAGGCTTTCCTTCTGAATACATTCACTCCGGTAAGGAGAAAAGTGAGTCATTTCAAGAACAGTGAGACCACAAGTGGAGAATTGCAGAAATTGGGACTGACAAGTGGGAACCACAGGACAAAAGGTTTCTGAGCCCCTTAAAGCCCGAACATTCTGGTTTGGTTTAGGGACATTCTTGTTTTCCTTGTGGCTAGAAAGAGCTTCCTGGCTGTGCCATCTCCCGTCTGGAGTGGGTGCCCCTTGAGGAGCCCACAGATGCCCTGGCAGGCAGAGCACTCAGGCGTGGGACTGGGGTGGGGGGGGTCTCTGAGTAGCCTGGAACCCCCCCAGGGGGCCCTATGCCCACCCCAATTCGGGTCTTAAGCCTATGGAAGGATGAAGCCAGGCTTGGGGAGCAGCCACTGAGGCCTTCCCCTTGGCCCCCAATCCCAGCACCCTCTGGGCCCAAGGTAGAGGTTTCGGGAAGGTCCCCCCTCCCCACATCTGGAGCTCATTACCCTGTGAAGCCGAAGAGGCTGAGGATATAAATGGGTCCAGCAAGGGTTTAGATAAATACAGGGATGATAGATCCGCGCCAGGTTATTGAGGGGAAGTGAAAGGATGTTCAGGGAAGATCCTTAACCTTGTCAAGCTCCCCGACAAAGCGTCCCCGGGGGGCCTGTCGACTCAGCAACCTCATCTCCCATCTTCCCCCGCCCAACATGCAGCCCCTCTCAGGACCCTGAGCTCGCGCCCGGGCTGGTCCGTCTGCCGGGGGGCGGGGGGGCCTCCTCCGTCTCCCCTGCACCCTGCACAGGAAAGCCTTCCCTGACTGTGACTGCCCCGGCTGGGCATGGCCCCCAGGCCTTCTCCACCAGGACAGAGGCTGGCCAACTCACCTGGATGCCCACCGAACCCACGGGACTCAGCCATGAGAGCCTGGTGGAGGGCCCGTTGTGTGGTGACAAGACGACACGAATAGGCGACTACGTCTCACGCGCCCACCACGGGCCAGGACGGGCACCACGCATCTCACACGCATCGGCGCCTTTAATCCCCACGCAACCTGCAGAGGCAGGTCCCAGGACCACTCCCACTTTGGAGACGAGGAACCTGAAGGCTCAGAGACATGAGGCAACTCGCCCAGGGTCACCCAGCCAGGAGGTAGGGGAGCCAGGATGCAAACCCAGGGCGACCCCACCTTGGAGCGCCTACTCCGTCTTCCATACCCAGTAGCGGGCGAGAAAAGATTGTTGGCTGGAAGAAGGAATCGGAAATAAAACACGAGCCCAGATCCAGCTCCTCCAGGCCCCTCTCGGAGGCTCTCACTAGAAAGGGGATTTCATTTCCCTTCCGTGTCCTGTCTACACGGTAGGAGTGTCGTACGCTGATTTTCCTGTCTACACAAGGAATACAGCCAGTCATAAATAACATCTGGAGAGTGCCTTGGATGTTACAAACAACATCCATCACATTTAAGTCTCACATTAACCCTGCGTGGTAGGCTTCATTTGACAAATGAGCAAACTGAGGCTGAGAGAGGAGAAACTACCCAGTCAAGGCTACCGGAGCCAGTGGTCAGCCAGGGTCCAAAGCCTGGGAGTGAGGCCATGGCCCACGGGGTGGAATTCCAGAGCAGTGCCAGGTTTTGGGAGAAGCTGTCCCATCCCCCGACATGGGATCTCAGTTTTCTCCTCTCTGTGATGGACGATAATCCCAACTCATTCTCCTCTTCTTCCTCCCAGGACAGAGGTGGCCCTGTGGCCTGGCGACTCCAAGGGCAGCTGAACAGAGGCATCTGCACATGCCTTCCTGTGCAGCAGGCACGCCTCCCCTCAGACAGCCTCCAGCCAACATCTCCCCGGTCTCATTCATCCTCACCTTACATACGGGCACAGCAACGCCCAGAGGGGCTGGCGATCCCGCTGAAGGTGGGCCCAGGGCAGAGCCAGGATTTGAGCCCAGGTAAGCTCATGTCAGGCTTCCCAGGTGGCTCCAGTGGTGAAGAGCCCGCCTGCCAGTGCAGGAGACATAAGAGACTTGGGTTTGATCCCTGGGTCAGGAAGATCCCCTGGAGGAGGAAATGGCAGCCTGCTCCAGTATTCTTGCCTGGAGAATCCCATGGACAGAGGAGCCTGGTGGGTTACGGATCACAGGCTCACAGAGTTTGGACACGACTGAAGTGACTTAGCACCTGCACGCACAGCTCATGTCTCTGCATGGTAGAGGTGTGGAAGTTTCTAGAAAGTTATGAAGGTAATGAGCAGGCAGAGGACAGCTCCCCGCCCAGGCTGTAACTGGACCTGAGAGAGAAGGTGGAGAACGTCACGGCAGTCAGTTCAGCCATGGCCTAAGCGCTGATGTTGGCTTGGGTCTCAGGGCTCCGGCCTCCCTGTGTCGGTAACAGCAGAGATAATGGGAATCCTGTTACAGCTCCGGAAACCTCCGGTCAGGTGAGTACCCCTCAGACTCCAGCCATCCGGCTCCCAACAGCCCTGCCTGTAGGAAGGAGGTGAGCCTGGGCTGCAGGTGATAACACAGCCCCGCCTGCCCGGGTGGTTCACAGACTCGCTTGCTGTGTGACGCTGGGCTGGCTCTGTCCTTCTCTGGGCCTCAGCTTCCCATCTGGCATGTAAACGGCCCTGATTTGACCACAGTGCCTCAGACTTCACTTATTCCAGAACAGTTTTTAGGACTTTGGCCATATGCACGTAACCACTTGAACTACTGATAAATTTTATTTTTAAATGGACTCACCTAGTTTTACTGAAATAAATTCATTAATTAGTCAAGGAAAAATCAGGCTGCTACTGTGAAAGTGAAGTCAAAGTGTTAGTTGCTCAGTCGTGTCCGACTCTTTGCGACCCCATGAACTGTAGCCCGCCAGGCGCCAGTGTCCATGGAGTTCTCCAGGCAAGAAGACTGGAGTGGGTTGCCTTCTCCAGGGAACCTTCCTGACCCAAGGGTTGAACCTGGGTCTCCCACATTGCAGGCAGATTCTCTACTGTCTGAGCTACCAGGGAGGTTGCACTGATTCCTCTACCAGAAAGAGTCTGGTGAAGTGTTTAAGAACAGGGGCTATGGAGCCAGGTGCCTAGGTTCGTAGTCTCTGCTCCGTTTGTCGCTCACTGTGTGACCTCGGGCAAGTTACTTAACCTCTCTGTGCCTCAGCTCACTCATCAGCAAGACAAAGATAATAACTGTGCTGAGCTCATAACATTATTATGAGGATGAAAGGAGTTAATGTCTGCGAAGCACTGACACCCCGTAAGGGCTGTCCATGTGTTGAACAAAAATACATACACAAACTATGCACAGTGAAGTGAGATGGGCCCTGGCATTCCAGCTCCCAAGTCGGGGCTGAGCCTGAGGCTCGCTTTTTCCTATTGAAAAGGGAGATTAGGGGCTGTCAGAGAGGTGTTAGAGACATGTTGGCAGGAACCAGAGACTTTCTCCGTGAGTAATCAGCAGGCGTGGAGGGGAAGGGAAGGGGAAATTTCTTACCGTATGATTCAGTGTTATTTAATGCCATTTCCGTGTTCCCCCCAGAGTCTGCTCTGTTGGACACCCTGGTGAACACGGGACGAAAGCACGTCCAAAGTCTGGCCCTGATGACCTGGAGCTCCAGGAAGAAATGGAGCTCTGAGGCCACGGAAGGGTCGGTCCTCCTCTCCCCTACCTGCTGAGAACTGTCCTCCTGCCGCCGCAGCCACCACCTGGCCTGGATTTGCTCCGTTGGCTCCAATTTAAACCATCCCACTCTGTTTCTTTGCATTGGGAGGTGGTACACGGTCAAGGTTAAGAGTAAGGATTCTGAACTTTACATTCCATTTCTGACTGCCTCGAGCAAGTCACATCCCTGCTCTGTTTCATTTCTTCATCCGCCAAATAAGGAGAAAACTACCTAATGGGCGGGGGGCTGATGAGAGTGTCAACATGATAATACAGCTTAAGGGTTTAACACTCGCAGCTCTGGGCTTCCTTGGTGGCTCAGACGGTAAAGAATCTGCCTGCAACACAGAAGACCCGGGTTCAATCCCTGGGTGGGGAAGATCCCCTGGAGAAAGAAATGGCAACCCACTCCAGTATCCTTGCCTGGAGAATCCCATGGACAGAGGAGCCTGGCAGGCTACAGTCCATGGGGTCGCAGAGAGTCAGACATGACTGGGCAACTAACACTCACTCCTTACTTACGGCTCTGGGCACATAACAAGCACTTAACAAAGGAGGGTTGTTGTTATACAGAAGTTCAAAATTTGAGAAAAAAGTCCTTTGTCAAGCTGTGTGTCTTGATTACAGTAATTGTGCCACTTCACGCATTCTCTCCTCATCCCATCCTTCTGTCTGTTTTCCTTAGGGCTCCATGAGGGCAGGGACTCTGACGCTGGTCAGCACCCTCAGCCCACTGTGCAGGGATGGAGCCCCACGAGGTCTGGCTGAGACAGTGTTCACGGGGTGAGTGAGCACAGTAATGGCTTGGGTGGACCTAAGCCCCCTGAGACGGGGAGGGAGCCGTGTCCCTTCCCTTCTCTATCAGGATCCCACCCCTGCAGCTTCCTCTGCCCTTCCTTCCAAGAAGAACCAGGAGGGACAACTTTCCTCAATGGCAGTTGATGCCAGCCTGGATCTGTGATATCAGACAACCAAAAAACACTTTCTGTTGTTACCTGTGGAACTGAACTGAACACCTTGAATTCCTCCGTTAGCTACCAGGTCTCTGCTGGATGTCTATGACATGCCCAGCCCTGGGCTAGGCAATGAGAGGGAGGAAGATTCCAAAGTGAGCACACAGAAGCTCTGCCCTTCTTTCCTTTTTTCCAGGGCACCAATAGATGCTGATACCCAGCAAAGTCAGGAGTACAAAGGAATGCATGAAGACAGGGGCTCACAGACAAGAGGCTCGATCGAGTGTGTTATCTCCCCTGCTGGTTTTCATAAAATCCCATGTGCATGCGTGCTAAGTCCCTTCAGTCATGTCCAAGTCTTTGCAACCCTATGGAGTGTAACCCACCAGACTCTTCTGTCCATGGGATTCTCCAGGCAAGAATATTGGAGTGGGTTGCCGTGCCCTCCTTGTAAAATACCATATACTGTGTTATTACTAGAAAGAATTACAGGGAAGTTTATCAATTTAAAATATATGTGACATTTGAATTACATCTATGTAAAAAACTGCTGCTGTTGTTTAACTACTAAGTCGTGATTGATTCTGTGACCCCATACACTGTAGCCTGCCAGGCTCCTCTGTCCATGGGATTCTCCAGGCAAGAATACTGGAGTGGGTTGCCATTTCCTTCTCCAGAGGTTCTTTCCGACCCAGGAATCAAACCCACAGTCTTCGGCATTGGCAGGAAGACTCTTTACTGCTGAGCCACCAGGGAAGCCCTATGTTAAAAGAACATCCAGAAAGCCCTTAAAGGTAAAGGAAAGAGAACTGTTCCATGAATCTGGGATGAGATAAAGACTGTAATCAGTGCTTTGAGCTTCCCAGCAGCCTAAGTGAGAAAGGAGGCAGCTAGAGATGGGAAGATAAGGAAAATAAGAGCAAGAGGCAAAGCTTACTGATGCTTCCTCTGAGCTGGGCATCAACAACTTGATGTGGGGAAACACACTGAATGTTCATAGTAACCCAGCGAGATACATAAGATTGAAGTGAATAGAAAATTGCTCAGTCATGTCTGAATCTTTGTGACCCTAGGGACTAGATAGTCCATGGGATTTTCTAGGCCAGAATACTGGAGTGGGGAGCCTTTCCCTTCTTCAGGGAATCTTCCCAACTCGGGGATCAAACCCACATCTCTCGCACTGCAGGCAGACTCTTTACCAACTGAGCCACAGCGGAGCCCAAGAATACTAGAGTGGGAAGCCTGTCTCTTCTCCAGCGGATCTTCCTGACCCAGAAATTGAACCGGGGTCTCCTGCATTGCAGACGGATTCTTTACCAGCGGAGCTATCAGTTCAGCTCA
>SJYC01146598.1:0-39532 GCA_006408675.1 Madoqua kirkii | reverse complement strand
CACCTGGCCTGGATTTGCTCCGTTGGCTCCAATTTAAACCATCCCACTCTGTTTCTTTGCATTGGGAGGTGGTACACGGTCAAGGTTAAGAGTAAGGATTCTGAACTTTACATTCCATTTCTGACCTGCCTCGAGCAAGTCACATCCCTGCTCTGTTTCATTTCTTCATCCGCCAAATAAGGAGAAAACTACCTAATGGGCGGGGGGCTGATGAGAGTGTCAACATGATAATACAGCTTAAGGGTTTAACACTCGCAGCTCTGGGCTTCCTTGGTGGCTCAGACGGTAAAGAATCTGCCTGCAACACAGAAGACCCGGGTTCAATCCCTGGGTGGGGAAGATCCCCTGGAGAAAGAAATGGCAACCCACTCCAGTATCCTTGCCTGGAGAATCCCATGGACAGAGGAGCCTGGCAGGCTACAGTCCATGGGGTCGCAGAGAGTCAGACATGACTGGGCAACTAACACTCACTCCTTACTTACGGCTCTGGGCACATAACAAGCACTTAACAAAGGAGGGTTGTTGTTATACAGAAGTTCAAAATTTGAGAAAAAAGTCCTTTGTCAAGCTGTGTGTCTTGATTACAGTAATTGTGCCACTTCACGCATTCTCTCCTCATCCCATCCTTCTGTCTGTTTTCCTTAGGGCTCCATGAGGGCAGGGACTCTGACGCTGGTCAGCACCCTCAGCCCACTGTGCAGGGATGGAGCCCCACGAGGTCTGGCTGAGACAGTGTTCACGGGGTGAGTGAGCACAGTAATGGCTTGGGTGGACCTAAGCCCCCTGAGACGGGGAGGGAGCCGTGTCCCTTCCCTTCTCTATCAGGATCCCACCCCTGCAGCTTCCTCTGCCCTTCCTTCCAAGAAGAACCAGGAGGGACAACTTTCCTCAATGGCAGTTGATGCCAGCCTGGATCTGTGATATCAGACAACCAAAAAACACTTTCTGTTGTTACCTGTGGAACTGAACTGAACACCTTGAATTCCTCCGTTAGCTACCAGGTCTCTGCTGGATGTCTATGACATGCCCAGCCCTGGGCTAGGCAATGAGAGGGAGGAAGATTCCAAAGTGAGCACACAGAAGCTCTGCCCTTCTTTCCTTTTTTCCAGGGCACCAATAGATGCTGATACCCAGCAAAGTCAGGAGTACAAAGGAATGCATGAAGACAGGGGCTCACAGACAAGAGGCTCGATCGAGTGTGTTATCTCCCCTGCTGGTTTTCATAAAATCCCATGTGCATGCGTGCTAAGTCCCTTCAGTCATGTCCAAGTCTTTGCAACCCTATGGAGTGTAACCCACCAGACTCTTCTGTCCATGGGATTCTCCAGGCAAGAATATTGGAGTGGGTTGCCGTGCCCTCCTTGTAAAATACCATATACTGTGTTATTACTAGAAAGAATTACAGGGAAGTTTATCAATTTAAAATATATGTGACATTTGAATTACATCTATGTAAAAAACTGCTGCTGTTGTTTAACTACTAAGTCGTGATTGATTCTGTGACCCCATACACTGTAGCCTGCCAGGCTCCTCTGTCCATGGGATTCTCCAGGCAAGAATACTGGAGTGGGTTGCCATTTCCTTCTCCAGAGGTTCTTTCCGACCCAGGAATCAAACCCACAGTCTTCGGCATTGGCAGGAAGACTCTTTACTGCTGAGCCACCAGGGAAGCCCTATGTTAAAAGAACATCCAGAAAGCCCTTAAAGGTAAAGGAAAGAGAACTGTTCCATGAATCTGGGATGAGATAAAGACTGTAATCAGTGCTTTGAGCTTCCCAGCAGCCTAAGTGAGAAAGGAGGCAGCTAGAGATGGGAAGATAAGGAAAATAAGAGCAAGAGGCAAAGCTTACTGATGCTTCCTCTGAGCTGGGCATCAACAACTTGATGTGGGGAAACACACTGAATGTTCATAGTAACCCAGCGAGATACATAAGATTGAAGTGAATAGAAAATTGCTCAGTCATGTCTGAATCTTTGTGACCCTAGGGACTAGATAGTCCATGGGATTTTCTAGGCCAGAATACTGGAGTGGGGAGCCTTTCCCTTCTTCAGGGAATCTTCCCAACTCGGGGATCAAACCCACATCTCTCGCACTGCAGGCAGACTCTTTACCAACTGAGCCACAGCGGAGCCCAAGAATACTAGAGTGGGAAGCCTGTCTCTTCTCCAGCGGATCTTCCTGACCCAGAAATTGAACCGGGGTCTCCTGCATTGCAGACGGATTCTTTACCAGCGGAGCTATCAGTTCAGCTCAGTTCAGTCGCTCAGTCGTGTCTGACTCTTTGCGACCCCATGGACTGCAGTACACCAGCCTTCCCTGTCCATCATCAACTACTGGAGCTTACTCAAACTCATGTCCATCAAGTCAGTAATGCCATCAAACCATCTCATCCTCTGTCGTCCCCTTCTCCCGCCTTCAATTTTTCCCAGCATCAGGGTCTTTTCCAGTGAGTCAGCTCTTCGCATCAGGTGGCCAATCTATTGGAGTTTCAGCTTCAACATCAGTCCTTCCAATGAATATTCAGGACTGATTTCCTTTAGGATGGACTGGTTGGATCTCCTTGCAATCCCAGGGACTCTCAAGGGTCTTCTCCAACTCCACAGTCCAAAAGCATCAATTGTGTGGCACTCAGCTTTCTTTATAGTCCAACTCTCACATCCATACATGACCACTGGAAAAACCAAAGCTTTGACTAGATGGAATATTGTTTGCAAAGTATCAGGGCTATCAGGGAAGCCCTGGTAAGATTATCTGCCCCCATTTTACAGATGAGGAAACTGAGGCAAGAAAGGATAAGTTGCTTGCTCAAGTAGCCGGAGAACAGTAAGGCCAGGATTTGAACTAGGGAACCTGGCTGCAGAGCCGCCCCAGTGCTTGCCATCATGCCATTCTCCCGGGCCCTTTACGTGTGCCTTCTTGCTGGCTTTGCACAGCTCTACCAGGTAGAATTCTTTTTAACATTTATTTTTGGCTGTGCCAGGCGTTAGTTATGGTATGCGAGGCCTTTAGTGGCTGCAAGTGGGATCTAGTTCCCTGATCAGGGATGGAACTCGGGCCCCTGCCTTGGGAGTCTTAGCCACTGGACCACCAGGAAGACCCCACTACAGGTGGCGTTATTACCTTCATCTCCCAGCACCTAACTGAGGCACAGGGAGGTGGAGTGACTTGCCCAAAGTCACAAAGCAGAGAGGGGCCTGCCTAACCCCCCCGCGCCTCCCCTCTGGCAGACAGGCTCGGCTCCACAGCACATGCCACTGATGAAAGGAAACAAAGGCTTCATTCCAGGGGACGAGACAGGCCACACCCGAGTTCCCCGAAGGCAGTGGAATCCCGACGGCTCGCCTGCCCACTCTCCCGCGGCCGCCCCTGCTGGCAGAGGTTCCTGATGACTGGGGGTCTGGCAATGCCAGCTCGCAGCCGCATGCCACTCAGAGGTGTTTGCTTTGCTTCGCTGGATGGGTGAGTCATCTCAGACCCCCACCCCTCCTCTGCTGGGCCCGTGTGAAGGTGTGGACAGATGGGACTGGGAGGACCCCAGGCCCCTCTCATCTTGTCCTGCCAAGAAAACAGAGAGTTCCTGGAGCAGCCTGGTTGGTCCAGAGTCAACAGACCTTGACTGAGCCTGATCTTGGGCGAGTCACTTCATCAGCGGTGGGGCAATGTCAAGGACTAAATAATATAAGGCGATAAAAGCACTGAGGGCAGTGTCTGGCACATAAAACATGCTTAATAAATGAACTCTCAAAAATACAATTAACCTGGCCTGGGCCTGTCTGTGGGCCAGAGTCGCTCTGACCACGATGGACAGACGTGAGCCCGCCTTACTGGGGCTCCGGCTCAGGGACTGAGGTCATAGCAACAGGCCTCCTCTGCCACTCCACCTGGGTTCCTGGTACGCAGCAGCTGGTGCAGGAACCCGAGCTGCAATCCCAGCCCTGCCTCTAACGACTGTGTGAGCTGGGGCCAGCCAGTTTTCCTCTCTGAGCCTCAGTTTCCCCTTCTCCAAGAGGCTTGGATTAAAAAGGAGAGAGAGAGAGACTTGGACACAGAGGCTTGCCCACTCTGCCCACGTGTCATTTCATCCTTTATGTCGTCTGCCTTGGCAACAAGCCCTAGGAGGCAGGCAGGGCTGGCCCCTAATACCTTTCCGGAAATGGGAAAGCGAGGCTGAGAAGGGAAGTCGACTCACACCCGGAGGCTTTTTTAGATCAGAAAGGCTCAACAGGAAGTGTATGGACACAGCCTCACAAAAAGCTGGGTTTGGATCCCAGCTCCTCCACTTCCACCTCGAAGCGCATGAAGAGAATACTTAAGACCTCCCTGACCTCCTGCATCTTGAAAGCGCGGAGTGAGTCCCTTGCAGGAGGCGGTCAGGATCGGGAGTGTGGTCAGAGGGCCCAGCACAGAATATGGCCCATGGTGGGCAGTCAGTCCGATCGCTCTGTTTTTCTTCGCAAAGGGCCAATTTCACCGTCTCATCTTTCCCCTGCAGAAAACTCTGGAAGGGAGGGTTTCCTGGGGCTCCAAATATGAGGAGGTACCAGGTGGCCTCAGCCACCCCTCGCCCTCCCTCCCTCAGTTCCAGCCACTCCAGGTCCCTTCAGCTGCCAGTAATCCACACTCCCGCTGGGTCTTTGCCCTGGATGATCTGCCTGCTTTGGGGCACTCTTCTTTTCCCTTTGAGCCAGGTCAGCTCCCAACTCATCTTTCAGGCCACGCTGTGTGTCCCTGCCTCTAGGAAGCCTTCCCTGGCCCCCTACCAATCTGCTGGGGTCCACGCGGTGGTCCCATGTGTGTGAGGGTCTTTGACACTGTCTGTCCTGCTACCAGGCTCTACGTTCCTTGAGGGCAAACACCTTGCGTGGTCTCCCCACGGCTCCACTCCGGCCCCTGGCCCAGCCCTTAGCAGGCCCTTGGTCGTTCCCAGAGTTTTGATCGGAACAGAGTGGATGATCACAGGGTCAGCGGTCTCTTTCTCCTAGCCTGGGTTGGCTGCAGAGAAGTTTAGATCGATCCTGCTTTGTCACCACTTTCAGGCTGCTTGCTGCGGGCGGGGGCGGGAGGCAGGAGGGGAGATAGACTTTGGAAGATAAGCTAGAGACTGTCACAGGAACCAGATGAGTGCCAGCTGGATGCCCCGGTCACATCCGTGGGTACAGACACCAGGCTTCTCCATGCCATAGCTGCTGACCCAGCTGAGACCCAGCCTGGGGCCCTTCTGGACAATGTCAACACAGGCTCCCATTGCCCCCCAGGCCCTGCTCAGACTGCAGTTACTCAATATATTCTTATTACCCCATAATGTGGGGAAGGTCACCCTCTTGTAGAGATGAAGAAGGAAACTGAGGCTGCGAGAGGTGAAGTTGGTCACTCAAGGTCACACTGTTATAGACTGGAGATGGGGACTGCTTTGGATTCTTCACTTTGCTTATAGTATTTTTAGTTACTTATCTGGCTGCGCCAGGTCCTGTTGCAGCACTCGGAATCTTTGATTTTTGTTGCAGCATGTGGGGTTACTTTTAATCGCAGCATGAGAGATTTTTAGTTGCGGCGTGTGGGGTCTAGATTCCTGACCAGGGATCAAACCGAGGCCCTCTGCAGGGGAGCTTGGAGTCTTAGCCACTGGACTGCCAGGGAAGTCCCTGGATTTCTTCATTTTTTAACTGAAGTGTATGTAGACACAGTGAAAGTGCACAGAACCATCCACGTTCAGCCCAACGAATTTCTCAAATGGACGGACCCAAGTAACTGCCACCCAGCAGGTTCCTCCTACCCTTTCCTCATTAATGACCCCCTTCTCCGCATGCATCCACTGTTCTGACTTCCACCACCGTTGACGAGTCCTGCCTGGTTTTGAAGTTTGGGAAAGAGAACAATTCCATACAGATTCTCTGGTGCCTGGCCTCTTGCTCAGCACCATGATTTTGAGATTCTCCCATCATGCTCTGTGTTATCAGCAATTTGTGCTTTTTAAAAAAATTTCTGGCTGCCTGGGTCTTTGCTGTGATGTTTAGCTTCTCTAGTTGTGCACGGGCTCCAGAGTAAGTGGGCTCAGAAGCTGGAGTGCATGGGCTTAACTACCCCACTGCAGGTGGGACCTTAGTTCCCCGACCAGGGATCAAACCAGTGTCCCCTGTATTGGAAGGCAGATTCTTAACTACCGGACCACCAGGGAAGTTCCTAGTTTGTGCTTTTTTTTTATTAACTGCAGTGTGGTATTCGTTGTGTGGCTTTACCACAATGTATGTGCCTGGTCTTTGCAGATGGGCATTTGGGTCTTTTCCAGTTTGGGCGCTATTCTGAGCAGAGCTTCTATAAACACTCTAGTCTGGTTCCTGCCTTGGTGAACATGTGTACTCATTCCATTTAAGTACATACTTAACTGGGAGGGGAACTGCTGGGCCATGGGATAGGCGTATGTGTAGCTGTACTAGAACCTGCAAAACTGTTTTACAAACGGGTTATATGTCTGATTTTATTCACGTCACTGCTCTAACCTTTTCTTAGGGAAATCATGATGTGGGGTGATTTTAATATTTTGGATGGAGGCAATTTATTGTGTTAATAATGAAAAGTGATTTGATTATTTTTAATATTATTGGGTGATTTCTATTAGAAAAAAATTCACGAATCAATTATAAACTCTTTGTCAGATCTCCTGTGGGCAATCTGGGGGTTCATATAAACGTGGCTCTGTTATCAAGTGACACGGATGTCAGGCTCCCAGTCCAGAAGCAGATACAATTACCATTTGTGGAGGTGTAGGAAGAGGCCTACTATGTGCCAGGTACTGTACTCAGAGATTTTGTTTTCATCTCCTTTAATCCTCCCAAATGTACCGTGAAGCAGTAATGACTATCCCATTTTACAGAGGAGGAAACTGAGGCTCAGAGAGGCAAAGACCTTGGCCTGGGTCTCACATAAGCAAGTGTATGCAGAGTGGCCTCCTGGTATTGGAGGTCAGTAGTCTATCAGGACAGAGAAATGGCCTGGGCCTTACTGAGCTGTGGGTTGATGTGATCATTAATAACCAACACATCCCCAAGAGTACAATGCCTAGCAGAAAGTCTGTGCTCAGTTGAGGCTCATTGGCAGCTGAATGGCCAAGAGTGTGCGTGCGTGCACGCGTAGTTGCTTCAGTTGTGTCTGACTCTTTGTGGCCTCGTGGACTGTAGCCCGCCAGGCTCCTCTGTCTGTGGGATTCTCCAGGCAAGAATACTGGAGAGGGCTGCCATGCCCGCCTCTGGGGATCTTCCCGGCCCAGGGATTGAACCTGGGTCTCTTATGTCTCCTGCATTGGCAGGTGAATTTTTTTTTTTTAAACCACCAGAGCCACCTGGGAAGCCTGGGCAAGTGCATGTAACTAAAGTCAAAGCAGGAAAGGAACAAGCTCCCCAACTCTGTGGGGATTCTCTGATAGTTCAGTGGTTAGGACTACAAGATGAGGGTGTAGGTTTAATCCCCGGTCAGAGAACTAAAATCCTGCAAGGCATGTGGCATAGGCAAAAAAACCCCCACAAAACAACACCAAGCAAACCTGGGTGTTGAACTTCTCTGCCCACCCTGGCTGCAGAAACACTGTCTGACTCTAGCCTCTCTCAGGCACCCTCCTGGATCAGCCGGGCAGTATCGAGGGCAGCCACCCCATGACTTGCCCACATCAAGAGCTGAGTTTTGCAAGACCACTATGGTCCTTGAGCTCATGCGGGCTCAAGGAAGGCAGAGTGCACGGACCCCAGGATGTGAGAAATAGATGGAGTTTTCTTGCTGAAAGGAAAACCAGGCTGTCAGAGCAAATGCATCTTGCCTCCTCTCAGGCTTTTAGATTTTGTTCTAAATCTTCACCCAGAGAGGACCAGATGGCCCACATAGTGCAGGCACCTGCTCGACAAGTATTCAGGCACCCTACTATGTGCCAGAAGTTACTCTAAGTGTCAGGCACCAAGCACCTAAGGGCTAACTACGGTATCAGTGGGGGCGGGGGAAGCGAATCCCCTTATCTCCCAAGGAGAGACGAGCTGGCTTGGGATTTAGATAAGAGGGAGACTTGGGGTGGGGGTGGGGGGTCGGTCATGGGACAGAGCAGGGGAGGCCCGGGGCCTGGGAGCAGAGCCAGCGCGGAGCAGGGGGCTGGACAAGGGCAAGGCGTGGCCGCAGCAGCACCTGAGCAGCACCAAGTTAAGAGCTTCGCAGGAACCAGGCTACTACAGGGTGGGGTTGCAGCGGGGAGGCAAGTTCTGTCCCGGCCTTCATCTCACTGACGGGAAGGATGAGTGAGGCTCTGAGAGCTGCGGGAGCAGGCCAAGGCCCCACAGCAGTGAGGCTGGAGGAGCCGGCACAGGGCTCTCAGCAGACGGCTTCTTGGGCTAAGACGGGTGGGGTCTCCGGAAGAGAATGGAGGGGTGGGAAGGCACTCCAGGCTGGGGAACGGAGGAGCAAAGGCAGGCAGGCAGGTCAGGAGGAAGCAGCAGGGTGCGCGCAAGGAATGGAAAGACGCTGGGTGCGGAAGACACAGGCGGCGGTGACGGCAGAGGGTCTCGGCACCATGCCCCCTCTGCCGCACTGGCGCTCACGTACTTAGCTTTTTTGGGAGGTCTTTGTTAAAAAGAAATTTATTTATTTACCATTTTTGGCTGCACTGGGTTTTCGTTGCTGGACGCAGGCTTTCTCTAGCTGCAGTACACGGGAGGGGTGGGTGTGGGGGCTTCTCATCGCGGTGGTTTCCCTTGCTGCAGAGCACGGGCTCAGGAGGTTCCCGGGCTCCAGAGCACAGACTCAGTCAAGGCGGCACCTGGCCCTGGTTGCTCCATGGCACGTGGGATCCTCCTGGATCAGGGATCGAACCCGTGTCTCCTACACTGGCAGGTGGATTCTTTACCACCAAGCCACCTGGGAAGCCTGAGCTGGCATTTAGAAATGTCTAGCAGCAACTCTGATCGTTTTAATGACAATGGAGACTCACAGGCAAGCTTGCTTCTTGCTGACACCACAGGAGTGCCATCTGAAACCCAGGGCTGCAGGAACCCAGGGCCATGGATCCAACCATCCGAGAACCAGGGTGGCATAATGACCCTGAGGGAGGGGGATGCTGTTGGCATTCCACGGGCAGGAGACCGGAGTACTAGATACTCTGCAATGGGCAGGACAGTCTCGCAAAGGAAGAATTATCCTGAGCAAAGTAAGCGAGCAATCTTGTTTTTAAAAAATAAAGGTAGATTAGAGTTGGTTCCCAACCTTTGTGGCACCAGGAACTGGTTTCGTGGAAGATAGTTTTCACAGACTGGGGTGGGGAGCGGGGAGGTGATGGTTTCAGGATGATTCAAGTTGTTACATTTATTGTGCACTTTATTTGTATTATTATTACATCAGCTCCACCTCAGATCATCAGGCATTAGATCCCAGAGGCTGGGGACCCTTGGATTAGACTAATCATGACACCCAGCCTGCAAAGACCCATGCATACTCCAGCGACCCTAGCTGAAGAGAATTTCAGTGAGGCCAAATGGTGGGGACGTCAGCCAGATAGAAAGGACCTGGTTACACTGGCACCTCTGAAAAGAGCTCAGGGTCATCAGGACCTCAAGCGCCAGGGAGCAACCAGAGGCTCAGGCAAATCATCGGGGCCTGAAGCTTCAAAACTGGGGTTTATTTAGATAATCCCTCCCCAGGCCTCCCTGCCTCAGCGCCTGGTTTCTCTAAGGATTTATTTTGTGAAAATGTCTCTCTCAACAAGTAAGTTATCCTACCCTGAGCCGATGAGGGAATTCTTCCCTGCGATCAAAACCACAAACGCTGGGCAGCCCTTCTGCGGCCCGGCACGACTTTCTGCAGCGTCAGGCTATGAATCACTCGTCAAATCCGAGTCTGATTCCGGGCCAGGCTGGGTGTAAGGGGGAGGGCGGCCTGAGTCCCACTCCCAGCTCCAGGCGCTGGGCTGCTGTGCCAGGTGGGCTCAGTCTAGTTTCTGCTGACTCTGACTCAAGGGTCAAATGCCCGTGGCATCAGAAACGCCCAGACTGGGTTAGGTTCGATCGACCGTGCCAGGCACTCCACAGAGATGAACTCCTTGAGGCCTTGGGATAACCAGCTGAGCTAGGGGCTGGACAACCCACTTCAGAAATGAGGCGCAGGGAGTGATGAGGTGGGGGAAAGGGAACCATGGCAGCTAAGGCAAGAAGCTCCAAAACCCCGAGCATGCCTCAGGTGCCCAAGACCCCTGAGCATGCTGGCTCACCGCCCACGCCCCCGTGGCACCATCATCCCCAAACTGCCAGACTGCAGGACCTCGAAGCCACAGGGTCAGCCTCTCTAGGACTGTGGGTGCACCCGAGCCCGAGGGGTTCCTCCATCACAGCTTGAGAACCCTTCTCTTCCTCTCGGCCAACCTCAAGCACCAACTCCAGTCTCATCTCTCCTAGCAACCTCTACAGCAGAGCCCTAGGACACAGTAGGCCCTCAACAGACATTTACTGAATGCCAGGAATGAATAAATGATCAAAATGACTAATACCAACACATGCATTCCATAAATGGCTACTGAATGAATAAATAAACGGATGTATGGGTGCAGAGCAGTCCTAGGACAGGAAAGCTTGAGCTCATAAGCAGATCTGAATCCTGGCTCTGCTGTTTTCATTAGCTGTGTAGCTTCAGGAAAATTCCTCAGCTTCTGGGAGCCTTGGTGTTCTCGTGTGCAATATGGATAATGGTCGTACCTATCACAAGGAGTTGTTAGGAAGACGTGATGAACTAAGGTACCAAGTGAGCTTGGCACAGCACCTGGCACTCTGGCAGGCCCAGAGATGGAAACTGTTCCTCTCACGACCATGACTGTTTATTTACAACTGATACTTGAAGGCTTGAGACCAAGAACGTTTGAGGTTTCCTGGCTTTGGAAAGATGGTCAAGACAGACATGGACAGAACCAGGCATATTTAAGAATACGGAAAATGATCAAGGAAAGAAAAAGCAAAGCTCAAACCAAACTCCCAAGCCAATCAGTCATCCCCAGAGCTAGGCTGGGCCCCCACTAATCCTGCCAGCCCCGATGTGGGCATTTCTCATCTCAGAAGAGTTGGTGTTTTTCACTGTAAATGGTTTCATTAGGGCCTGCCTCAAGGGCATGAACTCAAAGATCTCTTCAAGGAGGGGACGATAAAAGAGCCACCCTGTTCTGGCCCGAGACCCAGCTCCCTTCACTCTCCAGATTCAGCCCAGTTTTAGAAGCATCAGAACAGCCTGTGCATTACGATCAGTTCCTCCCACTTCCAAGGTCTTGAGAGGGTGTCACGCTGAGTTGTAAACGCCTCTAGGATAGGGAAGAAGCTATTTTTATGGGCAGACAGTGCACTCATTCATTCGTTCATTCATTAAACATCAGTTTGAGAGCCTACTGGTAACAGATCCTGAGCTAGGCACTGGCAGCCCAGCAGTGAGTAAGAACAGAAGGACCACATTCCAGTCTAGCGGAGGAAGCTGATGCGGACAAGATCAACCATACCTGATGTTCTAAAGTCATCTATAAAGGAACTGTAGCGAATGAGGACTTCCCTGGCGGCGCGGTGGTTAGGACTCAGTGCCCTCACTCCTGGGGCCTGGGTTCAATCCCTAGTCGCGGAACTGAGACTCTGACTTGATTTGGGCCATGAAGGATGATGAAGAGTTCACTAGACTCGGAATTCCGTCCAGTGGTGAAGACTCTACTGCAGGGTGCACAGGTTTGACCTCTGGTCAGGGAACTAAGATCCCACACGTGTGAGGCTTAAAAAAAAAGGGGGGCTCCCTAGATTGAAAAGTGAAAGAAGAGCATTCACTCCAGGGAGCAACTAGAGCCTGAACAAAACTCCGCGGGCACAGGAGTTTACGGCACATATGTAGGAAACCTAAAGCTTACGGATGAGAATGACAAGGACAGGCAGGGAGGTCAGCAGGGGGCCAGGGCCCCCAAGCAGCTGGGTTAGTCAACCAGGTGGAGGGATTTGACTTTGATTTTTCAGATGACAAGGAGCCTACAGTCTGAGCCAGGGAGTAATATGATCTGACCTGCAGATCTGAAGACTTAGTAATGATGCTCTGTGAGGTCAGAGGTCACCGAGATGGTCCAGGAGAGGAAGGGGAAGGCCTAGAGGTCAGGAAGCAGTTGGAATAGCCAGGGAGAGAGGGAAGCACAGATGAGAAGGACCGTGCAGCTCTGGCCAAGAAGCCCTCTTTTCCCCATCCACAAGGCAGCCAGGCTAGGAGACGCAAGCTCGGGATGACTGGCCCGGGATTCCTAGGCAGCCCACGGCTGGATTCACAGGTACCCGGAGGCCTCTGGGGGGAGTCCCAGGTTCTCCGTTGTGTCTTCCCTTCGGAATCCGCCCAGAGAGCCATTGCCAAGGTGGCAGCCGGGATTTCTGAGCCAACCAGCTTCCCCAACCTGCCCCCTCGCCCCCCCACCCCGGCTCTGCTGCGGGCTGGGGGCGGGGGCAGGCTGGCCCTGTGTCTCCATCAGCGTAGCTCCATTATCCTCCGGGGCCGGGTGACCCCCTGCCGCCGCCTCGCAGTGCACTGGGAAGAAAAGCTCCTCTCTGACAAGAAAGCCCCTTTCCAGGCTGGGCCGGGGTCTGGGCAGCGCCTTTATGCACGGTGACCCTGCCACAGTGCCAGCCGCACAAACACGTCGGCCTGCAGAGGCCGCCCCCACCCGCAAAGGGCCTGGTGCTGACACTGTGAAGGGGCCTCCTCCCGGGCCTCTGGGAACCAGACCGCAGCCTGCAGGCCTCACTGAGGCTCCCAGGCCCCTTCCCACCCCCCAAGGAATCAGGTTCCGCCAGCATGGAGACCAAGGCGGGTCTGGGGGTGGGGGGCAGCTCCATAGAGCCCTTGCTTGTACACTGGGAAGGGGCCCCAAGGAACTCTTTGTCCAGCCTCCAGAATTTATTTAGGAGGAAAGCTTAAGGGGAGAGGCTTTTGTGTCCCTGGGCCCAGCTCCTGGGGTCTCATTCCTGCCCCCGCTCAAGCAAGAGGGGCCTCCTTGTCTCCAGTCTCCCCCCAACCCCGCCACCTCCCATAAGTTTTCAAGCTCCTCACCCGACCCTCCTCCAGGTACAGTCTTGCCAAGGAGGAAACAGAGCCCTAACCCCTGGCCAGCCTCCTGCAGACCCATCGGGGCACACCTCCGGAGGCTGGGCTGTGTGTTCCCTGAAACACACACACCCGGCTTATGGCATAGTTGCTATGACCAATGATCGCTGTCCTCAGCAAACACTTCCTCCATGCCCGGCACCGTGCAAGGGGTGTCTTTGGACAGTCTTATCATCCTCAAGTCACTGATGGCGAGCTGAAGCTCAGAGAGGGAAAGCGGCCTAAGGTCACAGAGCGTGTGAACGGCGAAACCAGGCTTCAAACCCAAGTCCACCAGAGCTCAGGGCCCAGCAACCTCTTCACACCGCACAAGGCCGTTAGGGAGGGACAAACAGGTCTAGAGGTGCTGCTCCAAGTTCAGCGACCTCATCAACCCCTGGCCCTTGGGGAGACTCGTTGCCAAAGAACTCTGAGTGCCCAACGACAATTATGGGGCCGTCCCGGTTGGGAGAGGCAGTTTCGGGGAAGATAAACTCCCCATAATTTATGTCAAATGAGTTCAGTTTGAATTGCAGATTTTTCCAGTCCTAAAACCAAGAGAGGGGCTCCCCGCGAGGTCCTCCAGTGGCAGCCCTAGGCAGGGCTCCCGGGGGCTGGAAAAGCCGGACTCAGGGCTTCTCTTCGCTCTCGGGCCCTTTCCCAGAGGCAGAAACTCACTAGGGACTCTGAGCTTCCTCAGAGTCCCAGGTTCTGGGTAACAGCCTCTGAAGGAAGCCGCAGCACCGTGTCCCGCAAGGCCGGAGGGGAAGAGCCCAAACGTCAGGACTGGGCAGAACTGTTCAGATCGCTGCTCTGCTGCGGCCTTGGGGAGCGCTACCCTCTCTGGGCCTGTGTCACCACCTTGCGGGGAGGTGACGAGGATTCAGTGAAATGATGTATGTGAAGCATCACGTGCCTGCCACAGGGTAGCACGTCGTCACCACCGTCATCGGCCTCCCAGAGCAAAACCACAGAAGCTTTGAATCTGTGCTGCTGCTGCTGCTGCAAAGTCTCGTCCATCAGTCGTGTCCGACTCTGTGCGACCTTATAAGCAGCCCACCAGGCTCCTCCGCCCATGGGACTTCCCAGGCAAGTGTACTGGAGTGGGGTGCCATTGCCTTCTCCCTTAATCTGTGAGCCCCTTGAAACTGTACATGAAATTACACGTGTGCACGTGTTTCCAGTGTTCTGGCAGGTGGGGAGGTCATCGGTTTTTGTCAGTTTCTCCAGGCTCTTCACGACCCCAGAGAAGTTAAGAACCACAGCCAAAGAAAGCTGATGCTTCTCGAGCCCTCTCTTGGGGTGTACACGTCTCTGGGCCTCGGTTTCTCCATCTGAAGACTGGGGATCTCGGCCCGGCCTGTCTCAGGAGACGGTGTGAGGCTCAGCTGGGACTGTGGAGGTGAAAGGGTACATGGCTGTTGGGGAGGGAAGGGCTATCTTACCCTGCCAAGGAGACAGCTGGGTCAGCTGCCCCCAGGCCCCTTCACTGGGGGACCTGGGAGGGACACCAGCCCCTTACCCCACCCTAGGTTGGCCTCTGAGTGTGTGGAGGGGGCGATGGGGGGGCCAGGGCGGGGCTCTTTCTCAACTTGGGAGGTCTCGATGGGGGTGGCCTCTTGCTTGTAATTCTGATTTTGGAGGCCAGGAGGCCAAGAGTCTATAGTGTCCTGGGTTCTTGGCTCTGACCCCCACCAAATCTAGCCAGCCTGATGTAGTAGCCTGGAGCATGGGCTTTAGACTCAGAAGATGCTGGATTCAAATCCCAGTCCTGCCACTTCCTCACTATGTGGCCCTGGGCAAGTTACTGAACCTCTCAAAGATTCTCTTATCTGGAAAACAGGGATAATGATCCTGCTTCATGGTGGCAGATTCAACAAGGCAACATTATCAGCACAGAGTGAAGCTGCAAGTAGGTGAATTACTAGGATGGGAACCTCCTTTATCAAGTCAACCCTTTGTCAACAGTTTCTGTGTGTCACATCATCCCTGTGTGAACCAGTCCAGGTCCTCTGGCCTCTTTGGGGCTTGGTCTCTCAGTCTCAAAATGACAGGGCTGATTAGAAAGACAGCGGAGGAGGGGAACACACAACGAAGGAGGACGGTCCTGGTTTAAATCCAAAGAAAAATCCACTTGGGCAAATCCATTCCCACTCTTGAGCCTCAGTTTCCTCCTCTGTATAATGGGCCTCATCCCTCATCTGCATTCAACTGACATCAACCGGGTTTGAATGTGGAATGTGCCAGGTCCAGGGCCAGATGCTGCTGCTAAAAACATGGAGTTGCCATGGTCCTACCTTCCAGTGGTGGATCATGGGCACAGCCCCTCTCTTACAGGACTGCAGGAGGAGTGACAGAGATAGCGCCAGTGAACACGCCCGGTAAACTGCACAGAGCTGCGGTGTCAGCTATTGTCACAGGCCCCCAAAGGGCCTCCAGCTGCAAATCAGAAGATTTAGAGGTGCGGGAGTCCCTTATTTACCTGTTACACAAAAATAAGAACTCTTTAGAAGAGGCACGAGAGACAGCTTTAAAATCTAGTCGTGTGTATGTGTGTGTGTGTGTGTTGGAGGGGCGTGGAATGAAATGAGGTCATATGGAAATGGACTATTTTTGTTTCAACACAGCATTTTAAAAATACTCTTAATTATATGAAGGGGAAAGGTTTTCTCAGAAATTAAAGAGAACTGTTAGAGCTGCCCTCTGGCCACTCCCAGGCACTCCTCCAAATCCTTCTGCCCTTCACCTCCAGGGGCCTGCCCACCACCCTCTCCACACCCCAGCACCTTTCCCAGGCCCCTGCAGCTCTTGGCTTGCACTCTTGGGAGGCAACTGGCCCACACATCTGAGTAGAAGGGAGCCAGAACTTGCTGAGTCCCACCCCCCAAGCCCTTCCCAAATGGCTTCTTCATTTATTCCTAAGCAACCCTGGGAGGCACAGATGGGGACGCTCATCATCTCTGGAGCTCAGAGAGGCTGTGACCTCAGCCTGAGGTCACACAGCCTGGGAATGGTCTGTCCCGCCATGGAGTCGAGTCCTTTTCTTTAGAGGGCACTGTCTCCCGGGGGTCACTGCTGACTGGCTCTGTACGTCCTGAGGCCCAGGGGCGAACCCTAGGCCGGCTGGAACCAAGGATCAGGCAAATTCCCTTCGGGTGGGGAGTGGATTGAGGCACAAGCTGGAAAAAAGGTCTTCCTCGCTCTGCCTTTCCTGCCTGTCCTCTACACTATGGTGCTCATTTCCTGCATCACAGCCTCAACAGGTGAGAGCTATTATTATACCCATTTTATAGACATGGAACTGGGGCTCCAGGGCGATCACATCTAGTAAGAGCTGACCCCAGGACCTGAACCCAGGGAGTGTGTTTGCAGAGCCCCTTGGTCGACTGCCTCTGGTAGTGCATTATGTAATCATCTTGGGCTCAATACACGTCTTTTGTTCAGCCCAGTCTTCTTACTTTGACTCCGACCTCCTTGAGGATGGCAAAAAGGCTTGTCCTCTCTGTATTGCTGTAAGGAACTCTGCACACATCAGGAGCCTCATATATGCAGATCCAGCCAGGAGGTTATGGCGGCCAGGGCAGGAGATGCCAGGTCCCATCGCCCCATTCTACAGACGGGTGAGCCATCTCCTGAGGAGGGCAAGGGACTTGTGCAAAGTCAGCCAGCGGGTCCTGCCCGAGACTGGACCGGGACCCGGGCCAGGCCCTACCCTCTTCCTTCAACCACCGCAGCCCCCCCGCCCCGCCCCAGAACAATCGAGCCTCAGTCGCCAACACGGCTGCTGGGATATGGAGTTGTCAATAAATTATTACTTTATGTTAGAAACAAAAAGACAGATGCTTCTACCTCACAAACACCAACAGAGCCTCCTGGGGTGGCTGGAGGGGGTGACGGGCCAGGGTGAGAAGGGGGACATGGAGCTTCCTCACCCCTGCCTCTCCTCTCAGACCAGCACAGCCAAGGCCATCTGTCGACTGATTTCCACTCCCACCATCTCAGCCCCAGCGCCACGACCTGCCAGGGCGCTGCAGAGGTTCGGCCCCGTCCCCTGCGTGGCCTGGGCCCACAGTCTCTTCCCTTCATTGCAGCCAGAGCCACGCTTTCCAAACACAAGTCAGATCCTATCACCTCCTCAAATCCCTCTGTGGCTTCCACGCGGCTTGAGGCAGAAGCCAAGGCCTGACCATGGTCCCCTCCCGCCCCCACACTTAATTTTTCTCCTAAACATCCTCACCATCTAACCTGCTCACTAGACACTGTGCCCGCTGGAAGGAGAGCTCCACAGGGCAGGGCAGTTTGCATGCCCAATGGGACTCGCCCACAATCACAAGGCTGGTTAAGAGGCTTGATGTCAAGGCACCAGGCTGCCGGCCCCCTGGACCATTCAGGGACCCCAGGGTACCACTCATCTGAGTGCCAGACAGAAGTGGGGCAAGGGTCAACAACTCGATGTCCAACAGATGAGTGTATATCCATCCCCCCTCACTCACTGAGTGGCCCCACCAAGCCACTTCCCGGCTCTGAGAATCAGAGCCTCAGCCATCCATCTAGAACAATCCCACTGGGCCTTCCTCCCAAGCGGCCGTTGCAGATTCAGTGTAAGAGCTCCCGAAGGCAAGACCCGTGATGCCTGATTCGCTCTGGAATCAAGCGAACGGAATCAAGCCCACCCCCACCCTGGGGCCTGCCTGGCCCTGTGCCAAGGCCCCGCAGACTTCAGCACCAGTCTATTCAATTAAAGGGAGATGACGGATGTCACAGCACTCTGCCAACTGTCACCCCAAAGAACAAACAGAAGCGCATCCTCCTTTCACTGATCCCGAGAACTGTGCATTCATTCCGTCCTTCCCTCATTCTTCCAATCAGCACTCAGCTACGGAGCACCCACATGGACCTGGCTTTATGGCAGGCGCAGGAATCTAGCGATGAAGCAACTGAATCATAGCTCCTGCTCTTAGGGAGAGTACAATCAGGTAGGAGAGAAAGAGACACGGTCAAAGAAACAACATTAATTTTGCAATTATGACTTTGACAAATGTTGTCAAAGATCGGCCGGTGGAGCTGTTGAGAGCTCAGGGAAAAGTTCCCTGAAAGAGTGGAGGATGGGTGAGTTATCCAGGTGACGAGCAAAGGAATCAGTCCAGGGGAATCAGCCGGCGCAAAGGCCCTGTGTTGGGAAGAAGTCAGTGAGAATAAGGGATTGAAAGGCTGGAGTGGGTAGAACTCCTAGACCCATGCGGGTGATGGGGATGAGTCAGAAAACGGGCAGTAGCCAGCCTAAGCAGGGCCCCTGGCCTATGGGGAGGGGGGATCTGTCCTTAAAGCAATAGAATTCATGGACAGGTTTTAGAGAAATTGTGTAATTAGATTCAAAATCCAGTCACAGGTGATGCTCACCTAAATGAGGTCCATGTGTCTCTCTGTCCCAGTGTGGCCAGGGATGGTGGGATGTTGGGCTCAAGTCTCCCAATTCAGAGATGCCAAGGCAAAAGGTCCTCTTCTCCCAGCAGCTCACGCCCCGGTAAGAACGTTGACCATTCTCAGGACTGAACATTCCAATGGTGTCTAGGTGCCCGCTGGCTGAGGTCTACCCACTGGCCAAGGTCTGCCCAACAGCACAGTTGTCAAAGAGAATGAAAATCTGCCCAGAAATTCAGGAAACTCGGCACAGCTCCCCGTGTGATCCTAACTGGGAGGCATTACCCCGACTGAGCAGATTATCAGGATGTGTAATTTCTGGAATAAACACAGCTGTGTTTGTTTCTCCGAGCAGTGCTCCAGACAGAGCTGCAGCCCGGCCTGCCTCATGCAGCTGGAGCCTCACACCTTGGGACGGACAGCCGCCAGGGAACGGGGGACACGCCCCTCCCTGCAGGCCTCCGGGTGATGCCATCCAGGCGGATCTGTCTGGCCACCACCTCGGGGCCCCTTGGGAAGCTAGTGCAAGAGACCACAGAGGCACTGGAGTCCCAGGAGGGGGAGGGCGCATGGAGAAGCCTCCAGGTCTTTTCCCTCTGGGATGAGGCTATTGGTCACGATCGCTAGGACAATCTAGAGTTGTTCACTGTGGGAGCATCCTCCTTAGTGCAGGCGGTCCATGTGCAAGGACCCTGAGGAGGTCACAGTCCAGATCCGGAGCTTCCAGACAGGAGAACGGAGTTCCAGGGAAGGGGAGTGGGGAGAACAGGGCCAGGGACACTGTACGGCGAACCTCTCCTTTTTGCCAGCTGTTGAAACAGGTCCCCGAAGCACCATGGCGTTCCCAGCTCTGCAGCGGCCGAGCAGCCCTGCTGCCCGCAGAGCTTTAATCTCATTTCTGTCTCCCAGGAACCCAGTGACCACGGGCAAGTCATATAAGCCTCTTGCGAGCGCACTAAGTCACTTCACTCATGTCTGACTCTTTGCGATGGACTGTAGTCCGATGCTGTAAAGAACAACACTGCATAAGAACTGGGAATGTTAGATCCATGAATCAAGGTAAATTGGAAGTGGTCAAACAGGAGATGGCAAGAGTGGACGTTGACATTTTAGGAATCAATGGACTAAAATGGACTAGAATGGGTGAATTTAATTCAGATGACCATTATATCTACTACTGCAGGCAGGAATCCCTTAGAAGAAATGGAGTAGCCATCATGGTCAACAAAAGAGTCTGAAATCCAGTACTTGGATGCAGTCTCAAAAATGACAGAATGATCTTTGTTCGTTTCCATGGCAAACCATTCAATATCATACTAATCCAAGTCTATGCCCCAACCACTAATACTGAAGTTGAACAGTTCTATGATGACCTACAAGACCTTCTAGAACTAACACCAAAAAAAAAAAAAAAAAAAAGATGTCATTTTCATCATAGGGGACTGGAATGCCAAAGTAGGAAGTCAAGAGATACCTGGAGTAACACCAAGTTTGGCCTTGGAGTACAAAATGAAGCAGGGCAAAGGCTAATAGAGTTTTGTTAGGAGAACACACTGGTCATTGCAAACACCCTGGTCCAACAATACAAGAGATGACTCTACACATGGACATCACCAGATGGTCAATACCAAAATCAGATTGATTATATTCTTTGCAGTCAAAGATGGAGAAACTCTATAAAGTCAGAGAAAACAAGACCAGGAGCTGACTGTGACTCAGATCATGAACTCCTTATTGCAAAATACAGACTTAAGTTAAAGAAAGTAAGGAAAACCACTAGACCATTCATGTATGACCTAAATCAAATTCGTTACAATTATATAGTAGAAGTGACAAACAGATTCAAGGGATTAAATTAGACAGAGTGCCTGAAGAACTATGGATGGAGGTTTGTGACATTGTACAGGTGACAGGGATCAAGACCATCCCCAGGAAAAAGAAATGCAAAAAAGACAAAATGGTTGTCTGAGGAGGCCTTACAAATAACTGAGAAAAGAAGAGTAGCAAAAGGCAAAGGAGAAAATGAAAGATATACCCATTTGAATGCAGAGTTCCAAAGAATAGCAAGGAGAGATAAGAAAGCCCTCCTCAGTGATCAGTGCAAAGAAATAGAGAAAAACCATAGAATGGGAAAGACTAGATATCTCTTCAAGAAAATTAGAGATACCAAGGGAATATTTCAAGCAAAGATGGGCATAATAAAGGACAGAAAAGCTACGGAAGATATTAAGAAGAGGTGGCAAGAATACACAGAAGAACTATACAAAAAAGATCTTCACGACCCATATAGTCATGATGGTGCGATCACTCACCTAGAGCCAGACATCCTGAAATACAAAGTCAAGTGGGCCTTAGGAAGCATCACTGCAAACAAAGCTAGTGGAGGTGATGGAATTCCAGCTGAGCTCTTTCAAATCCTAAAAGGTGATGCTATGAAAGCACTGCACTCAGTATGCCAGCAAATTTGGAAAACTCAGCAGCAGCCACAGGACTGGAAAAGGGCAGTTTTCATTCCAATCCCAGAGAAGGGCAATGCCAAAGAATGCTCAAACTACCACACCATTGTACTCATCTCACATGCTAGCAAAGTAATGCTCAAAATTCTCCAAGCCAGGCTTCAATGGTATGTGACCCGAGAACTTCCAGATGTTCCTGCTGGATTTAGAAAAGGCAGAGGAACCAGAGATCAAATTGCCAACATCTGCTGGATCATCAAAAAAGCAAGAGAGTTCCAGAAGAGCATCTCAGTTCAGTTCAGTCGCTCAGTCATGTCCAACTCTTTGTGACCCCATGGACTGCAGCACACCAGGCCTCCCTGTCCATCACCAACCCCAGGAGTTTACTCAAACTCATGTCCATTGAGTCAGTGATGCCATCCAACCATCTCATCCTCTGTTGTCCCCTTCTCCTGCTGCCTTCAATCTTTCCCAGCATCAGGGTCTTTTCCAATGAGTCAACTCTTCGCACGAGGTAGCCAAAGTATTGGAGTTTCAGCTTCAGCATCAGTCCTTCCAATGAATATTCAGGACTGATGTCCTTTAGCATGGACTGGTTTGATCTCCTTGCAGTCCAAGGGATTCTCAAGAGTCTTTTCCAACACCACAGTTCAAAAGCATCAGTTCTTAGGTACTCAGTTTTCTTTATAGTCCTACTCCTGCTTTATTGACTAAGCCAAAGCCTTTGACTGTGTGGATTGCAACAAACTATGGAAAATTCTTCAAGAGATGAGAATATCAGACCATCTTACCTGCCTCATGAGAAATCTGTATGCAGGTCAGGAAGCAACACTTAGAACCAGACATGGAACAACGGACTGGTTCCAAATTGGGAAAGGAGTATGTCGAGGCTGTATACTGTCACCCTGCTTATTTAACTTATATGCAGAGCACATCATGAGATATGCTGGGCTGGATGAAGCACAAGCTGGAATCAAGATTGCTGGGGGGAAATATCAATAACCTCAGATATGCAGATGACACTATCCTTATGGTATAAAGTGAAGAAGAACTGAAGAGCCTCAAGATGAAAGTGAGAGAGGAGAGTGAAAAAGTTGGCTTAAAACTCAACATTCAGAAAACTAAGATCATGGCATCCAGTTCCATCACTTCATGGCAAATAGATGGGGAAACAATGGAAACAGTGGCCGACTTCATATTTGGGGGCTCCAAAATCACTGCAGATGGTAACTGCAGCCATGAAAATAAAAGACGCTTGCTCCTTGGAAGAAAAGCTCTGACCAACCTAGACAGCATGTTGAAAAGCAGAGACATTACTTTGTCAACAAAGGTCCGTCTAGTCAAGGCTATGGGTTTTCCATTGGTCATATATGGATGTGAGAGTTGGACTATAAAGGAAGCTGAATGCCAAAGAATTGATGTTTTTGAACTGTGGTGTTGGAGAAGACTCTTGAGAGTCCCTGTGACTGCAAGGAGACACAACTAGTATATTCTAAAGGAAATCAGTCCTGAATATCCATTGGAACAACTGATGCTGAAACTGAAACTCCAGTACTTTGGCCACCTGATGCGAAAAACTGACTCATTGGAAAAGACTCTGATGTTGGGAAAGATTGAAGAAAGGAGCAGAAGGGGATGACAGAGGATGAGATGGTTGGATGGCATCACCAACCCAATGGACATGAGTTTGAATAAGCTCCGGGAGTTGGTGATGGACAGTGAAGCCTGGCGTGCTGCAGTCCATAGCGTCACAAAGAGTCAGACGCAACTGAGTGGCAGAACTGACTGACTATAGTCTGCCAGACTCCTCTGTCCATGGGATTCTCCAGGCAAGAATCCTGGCGTGGGCTGCCATGTCCTTCTCCAGGGCATCTTCCTGACCCTGGGATGGAACACACGTGTCTTATGTCTCCTACAATGGGAGTGTAGTGCCACTTGGGAAGCCCCCATATAAGCTTCAGTTCCCCCATCTGTAGAGTGGGGATAATCATACCCACTCCATCGGGCTGTTGTTAGGGTCAAGCAGGCTTTGACATGTAAAGGACTATGTACCTGGTGCACTGTAGGAAGCTCATGCATGATGGCTAGTCCTCCATTCATTCATCATTCATTCATTCATTACCAAGCACCACTCTCTCCCAGGACGCATGGTGGGTACTTGCAAACAAGAGTCAAAGTCGCACAGGGAACCTAGTCAGACGCTCTGAGATGATTGGAGGGATGCGACAGGGGAGGGGACGGAGGCTCGAGAGGGAGGGGATGTATGCATAATTATGGCGGACTTGCATTTTATGGCAGAAACCAACACAACAACACTGTAACAAATTTTTAAAATTATTTGCATAAAATTAAAAAAAATCCTGCCTTCATGAAGCTTATGTTCTTACAGGGAGGACAATGACTAAATGATGTTTTGTTTTTCTCATTATTATTCCTGCCAGTTGACAGAAGGGCAAGCTGGAGGCTGGAATGGTTAAGTCATTTCTTAGATGTCCATTATTTATTGTATCCCATGTTATTCTCAGAAGGGCTAGAGGCAGATGTTAAATAATTTATCCAAGTCTCTACAGCTAGAAAAGGGAACCACTGGTTTTAAAGGTCTTCTCTCCCTTGAAAAGACTTTTAGCGGCTACAGACCTAGTTCCTGGCCTGCACGGGCCTACTGCAACCTCAGGCAAGGGTAGGCCCCTGCTGGGCCTCAGTTTCCCCACGTCTGGCTCTAGTATTTTGCATCCTGGGATGGCTCCTGGTGTGCTGCCTGGATTGTACAGCCTCTGTGGGATTGCTCAGCCCTCGCAAAGTGCACACAACCCTTCCCTGGCACTGAGGGGTGAAGTGGGTGGGCTAGGACCGTCTCTCTGGAGAAGCTGGAGGGCTTCTGGAAGGGGAGCAGAGGCCAAGCTACAGGGCTTCCTTCTGCCATGAAGTGAAGTGAAAGTCGCTCAGTCGTGTCCGACTCTTTGCGACCCCATGGACTATACAGCCCATGGAACTCTCCAGGCCAGAATACTGGAGTGGGTAGCCTTTCCCTTCTCCAGGGGATCTTCTCAACCCAGGAACTGAACCCAGGTCTCCCACACTGCAGGCAGATTCTTTACCAGCTGAGCCGCAAGGGAACCCCAAGAATACTAGAGTGGGTAGCCTATCCATTCTCCAGCGGATCTCTGTGACCCAGGAATTAAACCGGGGTCTCCTGCATCGCAGGCGGGTTCTTCACCAACTGAGCTATCAGGGAAGCCCCTCACTCTGCCATGGGCCCCACCATTCTGGCCCCCTTCCCAGTGCATTCCTTATGTCCTGGCCCCTCGTACAACCAGAGGAGCTGGCTGGGCAAGATTTGCTTGCACCCAGGGTATGGTTTAATCCTCCGGGTCAGACCCATATAGCCCCTTCCTGCCTGCCCCTCCCGCACTGGGGATCATCCCCCGACATCAGCCTCCATGGCCCCTGAACCCGTCCCTGCTTTTGATTTCCTTCCACGGCTTCCTATTGCCTCCAGTATCAAGTTCAAACATCACAGCTTGTCACTCAAGGCCCTGCTTCCCTGGCTCAAACCTTCTCCCAGAGCTTCATCTCCCTTTTCTTTCTTTTACACATTTTCATTCACTGTGGTTTTTACAGGGCTTCCCAGGTGGCGCTAGTGGTTAAAACAAAACAAAACAAAAACAAAAAAACAACCACCTGTCAGTCAATGCAGGAGACCTAAGAGACTCGAGTTTGATCCTGGGATCGGGAAGATCTCCTGCAGGAAGGCATGGCAACCCACTCCAGTATTCTTGTCTGGAGGATCTCCAAGGACACAGGAAGCCTGGCGGGCAATAGTCCACAGTGTTGCAAGGAGTCGGACCCAACTGAAACGACTTAGCATGCACTTAGCACGTGGTTTCTACAAACCTGCCCTGCTCTAACCTCTCGGCCTTTGCTCAAGCTGTCCCCTCTGCTAAGAATGTTCTCCATTCCATTCACTGTGTGTCAAAAATCCTACTGGGCTAAACATGCCTTCCACCAACCTAGGCTGGAAGCATTTCCCCTTTGCAGTAAACAATATCCCATCTCACACCCTATATATCACATCACTGAACATCTCTGAACCTGCCTTTTTATCAGCAAAATCAGTGTTAATAACCATGATCCAGGGTTGTTGAAGGGAATAAATAAGAATGTGTCAGAAGAGCAGCCAGTATAGTACCTAGTACTCAACAGGGACTCAGCGGTGAGCAGTTGCTATGATACTGCTGCTGCTAAGTCGCTTCAGTCGTGTCTGACTCTGTGCGACCCCATAGACGGCAGCCCACCAGGCTCCCCCGTCCCTGGGATTCTCCAGGGAAGAACACTGGAGTGGGCTGTCATTTTCTTCTCCTGATGCTGATGATGAAAGAGAAAGAGGACAGAGAGAAGAGAAGGCGAAGGGAAAGAAGAGATGGAAAAGAAGGAATAGGAAGGAGAGGTCACCAATCCCTCTGTTGGGATATCACTCCTTGACATGATAATGTCAGTTCTTCTTTTTTTTAAACATTTTTATTTATTGTATCGAGTCTTAGCTGCATTGTGCAAGATCTTTCACTGGGGCATACGGGATCTTAGCTCCTCAACCAAGGACTAAACCCGCGTCTTCCACACCGCAAAGTGGGCCCCCAACCACTGGACCACCAGGGAAGTGCCTGAGAATGTCAGTTCTGATTAATTCTTCTCTATGTCCCAGCATACTGGAGGCTTTCATAAATGACTACTGAATGAACAGACAGAATGAAAGGACGGATGGATGGGGGGAAGGAAAGAAGCTAGGACTGTGGGAGAGACGAAAGGACGTATGGACAGATGAACGAAACAGATAAGCCTGGAGGAGACTGAGCGTGCTCTCCCAGAAGTCTAGCAGCACAGCATCCCACTGGCAGCTGAGGTTTCTGGGAACAGATGCCAAATCTGCTCCCCTGGCTCCAAGCTCCTGTGCTCCTGGCCAGCATCAGGCTGCTCTCAAGGTTGAGCAAGTGGAGGCTCAGGGCAGCTGATGCCCCCGGGAGATCCAACTCTTTCCCCACCTGTCACCAGCCTCTAAGAGCACCAGCCCCTGACAGCAGGAACAGAGCTCCAAAAGTGTGAGCCAAGTCAATGGGAAAATAGGATTTATTTTACAGAAATTCACTTCGGGGGCCAACTTCTTTGGAACTCCCCAGTGCAGAAACGTTGGCAAATCCAGTCAATGGCTCAGAAGGTTCCTCCAGACCTGGGGAGTGTGCAGTTTGCCAGCTCTTTTTTTAAGTCCCGAAAGTGCAGAATAAGGAAATATCACAATCTAGATGCCAAAGAGAATCTGAGGGGGAGAAACGCACTCTGGGTTTTCAAGTTTGTTCATTCTTCCATTCATTTATCCAACCAACTATCTAAAATGTGCACCAATTTTGCCATTATCCATCCATCCCAACCCCTCCACCCATCCACCCATCTCTCCACCCATCCAATCCACTCAGTTGCCATAAAACCATCCTTCGCTCTCTCTCTCTCTCTCTCTTGATCCATCTATCAACGTGCTCATTACTGACCCAGCCATCCAACCCATGCAGTTACCCATGCACTCATCCTCTATCCAACCAGCCATCAATCACTCAAGCTCCTATCCAACTGCTCAGCTATGTACCTCTCAAATTGTACTCTATTCAACCAGTATGACTGAGGATCTGCCAGGATGGTTGGGGGTAGACCAGACACACTGACACGGTACCCAGGACAGTCTAACCGAGGCAATACACAAGAGGCACGTAGCAAGGTGCCACTGAGAACACAGTGGTCACCAAGGACCGTTCAACTCTACACACAGACGGGGGCGGGGTCAGAGGGGTCAGAGCAGGCTTAAACAGGAGACACCCGAGCTTGGTCTTAAGAAGCAGCCAGAGAGAAGGTGTAAAGGGTACCCAGGCAAGGGGGCAACACATATGCTGGATCTAGAAATCCCGAGGCCTGAGTCCTCATAACTACCCAGTTAACTGTGGACCCTGGGCCAGTCCCCAATTTTTCCAAGTCCACATGCCTCAATAATAATGCCCTCTTGATTCCCACAGAGAAAGGCCTGTGTTCATTTACTGCTGGGAGCAGAGTTGCCCTGTGCCGCCCTGGTGCCTACAATAAGGGCAGACCTGATGAGGAGGAAAGTGGGTCCCTAAAGTTTTGTGCAACAAGATTTGCTGTCAAGCAGACACAGGTGTAAATCCCAACCTCACGTTTTGCTCTAAGTTACTTAATTTTTGAGTCTTATTTATTTAGCTGGCTAGCTGTGCTGGGTCTTTGAGGCAGCATGTGGGATCTCTGATGTTCGCTGTGGCATCTTGGTTCCACCATGCAGGATCTTTAGCTGCAGCGTGCAAGCTCTTAGCTGTGGGATCTAGTTCCCTGACCAGAGATTGAGCCTGGGCCCCCTGCATTGGGAATGCAGAGCCTCAGCCACTGGACCACAAAGGAAGTCCCTCTTCCTTCTTTTAAGAATGAAGACACCGCAAATAGTTTCCTCTGAAGCGACTCAGCAGCAGCAGCAGGCTACAGCGAGGACTGGATGAGGCAATGCAGGGGGATTCCCTGGCCAGCTGTAGGTAATACCAGCTATTCCTCCCAACTGCTACCAATTTTCAAGTCCTACTGCGTGCCAGGCAAAGTGATCTAAAATGGTGGTTAAGAAAGTCGGCCTTAGACCTATATGTATCAGTTCTCAGTCAACATTAGTTCTTTGCCCATATCAGCAATTTATGTTCAAATGGTTCAGAAAAAAAAATACACGCATACAGGTACTCTCATACGAAAAGGGATACAAGTATGGCAAAATGTTCACCATTGCTAAATCTAGGTAAAGCATAGGCTTCCCTGGTGGCTCAGTGGTAAAGAATTCACCTGCGAATGCAGGAGACATGGGTTCCATCCCTGGGTCAGGACGATCCCCTGGAGAAGGAAATGGCAACCCACTCCAGTATTCTTGCTTGGAAAATTCCAAGGACAGAGGAGCCCGGTGGGCTATAGCCCATGGGACTGCAAAGAGTCAGACACCACTGAACACTGTTTTAATTACTGCTATTATTATCAGTCATTGAACTGCTGAGAAACTGAGGCTGAGAGGTTGGGTAAACACCTGCTTTTCAAAAACACCTGTTTTTTTTCTTTGAATTTCTGAAACAACATGATGCAGTAGGTGATATTATCCTCATTTTCCAGATAAGAAGCCAAGGCTGAGCGGGAAACAAGCTACCCAAGGTGCCACAGCTAGTGAGTGGAGGAGCCAGGACGTGGACGGCTGACCACCTCCAGAGTCCAGGATCTTGCCCCAGCGTCTCCTGCCTGCCTGTATCCCTGGACCCAGGCCAAAGGGGGCCGGGCCTCATCGGACCCATTCAGCTCCAGCAGAGGCCATTCGGAAGAGAGCCCTGTGCTTTGCTGGCGTGGGGCTGAGCTTCGGAGCGGCTCGGGAACACCCAGCATCAGGGCCTCCTTGGTATCTAGGGAGCGCGTCCGACTGTCCTGAGCTCGGCAGGAGCTGCCGTCTGAAGCCGTGGGGAGTGACAGCTGACACTGACGGGGACAGGCTCTCGAGGACATCCCGCCCTGGGGCCCTGACTCGAACAGACTCCCTGGGCCACATGGCCTTTCGTGGGTTCCAGAAAGGCCCTGCAGGCTCTGGCCGGGGCTGTTCCCAGGCTCTGCCTCCCCGCGAGAGGCGGAGAAGCCCCCATTCAGGCGGGACGCATCCCACTGTGCGCTAAGCCGCTTTCCCCCCACTTACACGTTCAGATGCTTTTTGTCCTTCCGGCTTCCCATGGACTCAGGCCAAGTGACAAGTTGGTGCTGCGGACATATGTCGTCGCCATAATGGGAGTGTTGACCCCACGCTCTCTGCCTGCTGGGCCCAGGCAGCTTGCACCCCGCCCCGGTGCTTGGCATGCCCGGTTTCAGCCGCATAGGCCTCTTTCCAGCTCCCAAAGACACCACGCGCTCCGGGGCCTCCCCTTCGGATCTTTGCAGAAGCTGTCCTGCGGTTTGCCCGGAATGCCTGCCTGCCTTGCCACTTTTCCGCCTGGCTGTTCCTCGACAAGCATAGTGGAAGTTGCCTTCTATGAAACTTTCCCAACTCCAGTTTACCACGGAGGAAACTGAGGCACAAAGAGGTAAGTAAGTTAAAAGGGGCCAAGGCCTGGGATTTGCCTGGAGGTCTAGTGGTTAAGAATCCGCCTGCCACTGGAAGGGACGTGGGTTCAATCCCTGTTCCAGGAACTCAGATTCCACCTGCCACGGGGCAACAAAGCCCACACACTCTAGAGCCTGTGGGTTGCTACTAAGGAAGCCCGTACACCCAGAGTCGGTGATCCACCGCAAGAGAAGCCATCGCAAACGGAAGTCTGTGCGCGGCTAGAGAGAGCCCCCACGCTACAACAAAGACCCAGCACGGCCAAAAATAATCACATTTTTCCAAAAGGGCCAAGGTCCGGCTGTTTGTAAGTTTCAGAGCCAGAGGTTCTACTCCAAGAACACACACCTCCCACTGCACCAACTCTGCCTGCGAAGAAGGAACTGGAAGGAAGACATGTTCTCTGCCTTTAAATAGCATAGATGCCTGCCAGAAGGAGCTTCTGCTCCTGGATTGTTCTGGAAGGCAGGAAACAGAAGCCATGGAGGGAAGTTCCAGGAAGACTCTCCAGTTTAAGATTAAGAGGCACTTCTGACAATGTCACTGCTTACAGCTGTGTGTGCGTGTGCGTATGCATGCTGAGTCATACCTGACTTTTTGTGACCCCATGGGACTATAGCCTTCCAGGCTCCTCTGTCCATGGGATTCTCCAGGCAAGAATTCTGGAGTGGGTTGCCATTTCTTCCTCCAGGGAATCTTCCCGAACCAGGGACTGCGTCTCTTGCATCTGCTGCACTGGCAGGCAAATTCTTCACCACTGCGCCACCTGGGAAGCCTGTGGCTACCAGCTGCGTAGCCGTGGGTAAGTCACTTCAGCTCTCTGAACCTCAGCTTCTCCATCAGTAAAACGGAGGTAGGTAACAATGCCCTTGCCATTTCTCTGTTCCAAACACCTCAACTAGAGCTTGAAACTGCCAGCTCCTGAGCCAAATTCAGCCAACAAATATGACTTAGACTGGCCAGAACTGTATTGTAGAGTGGAGCAAACATTTAACAAGTGTTTCTATAAATGTCAGAACTTTGCAAACCAGAAGTTCTGGCAAAACTGAGGCCCAGTTCCCACACAGCAAGATGGTCAACAGTGGGTAGCACCTGCCTTCTCTATGTTGTTATTATCATGTTTTTGGCTGTGCCACGTGGCATGCAGGATCTTAGTTCCCTGGCCAGGGATTGAACCGGTGTCCCCCTACAGTCACAGTGTGGAATCTGAACCACTGGACCACCAGGAAAGTCCCACTTGCTTTCTTTAGACAAGACATGCACCCTCCTGGGGACACTGCTGTCTGTCAAATATCCATTCACAACCCGGCCAACTCAAGAGGCTAGGGTCTCCGGCCGGGACTCTTAGAGTTTGGTTGGTTGGTAATTTATTTTACTGTAACTCTGTTTAATAAGTTCAAGAAGGAAAAGACTGAATCTGCTCAGTAGAGACAAGGCCTATATAAAAAAGACATAAATGGGAATTCTAGAAACAATATACTGGATGCTGTAATAGCAGATTAGACTCTGCGGAAGAGGGCATAAGTACAAAGGGGACCACCGGACAAAACCACGAACCTCCCTAAATACCAAGCGTATTTACATAAACCAGAGTACAGAATGCATATCTTGTGGAAAAAGAAGCACAGCAAATAAAGTGCACATCATCATACTGGGTCAGCCAGAAAACTCGTCTGGCCAACCCCCAAAATATCACAACAGAGTCGAGACCCAGCACATCCATTACATCAATAAACATGAGCAGGATTAACTCACTTATTAAAAGAATAAGACTTAGGCGTTGAGTAACAAATATAGAGCCCCAAATAATAATTCAGCTTCCCTTGTGCAAACAAGAGATGCACCCAAGTGTATTTTTAGTTTTTTCTAAAAATAAAAGAGAGACTAAGGTGTATCAGAAGGATTGTGTCTGTATTATCTGTGTCCAGTTGATTCCTATTCAGTCAGCAACCCCATTTCCTGCTTAACCGTTTGACAATAAAATTCGCTAACGTGTTGCTTAAGGTCTTCAACACTTCACCGTGTGCACATATCTCCGCAAGCCCTGTGCCACCCTGTGGTCCCAACATAGGTCTGACAGCAACTGGCCAACTAATGCCTCAGACATTTCGGTTTGCCCCAGCGCTTTCCTGCTCCTACGCTGGCCCCCAGCCAGGGCAGGGGTGACAAACTGGCCACCCCATTACAGGTTCTTTTTGTTTGTTTTTTTACTTTATAAAATTTTATTTAAGTATAGTTGACTTACAGCATTGTGTCAAAGGATTTCTTTTTTCTTTGGACTGTACAGCTTCGAGGATCTTAGTTTACATGTTCTTTTATAGTTGAATGAAGAACACAGTTGCTCCTTGACATGGCCTTCTGAGGTGGTTAAATCATGATCCCCTATTTACTGATGAGAAAACTGAGGCCCAGAGGGGTGAAGTGACCTGCCCCAGGCCACAAGGGTCCTTAGCCCCATCCTCCAGATTCATTCCTACCAGCCCAGGGCCTCCTTCTCTTGCCTGATCCTGAATAGCTATGACTTGGGCTAGATAGCATATTCAAAAGCAGAGACGTTACTTTGCTAAGGTCCATCTAGTCAAGGCTATGGTTTTTCCTGTGGTCATGTATGGATGTGAGAGTTGGACTGTGAAGAAAGCTGAGCGCCGCAGAATTGATGCTTTTGAACTGTGGTGTTGGAGAAGACTCTTGAGAGTCCCTTGGACTGCAAGGAGATCCAACCAGTCCATTCTGAAGGAGATCAGCCCTGGGATTTCTTTGGAAGAACTGATGCTAAAGCTGAAACTCCAGTACTTTGGCCACGTCATGCGAAGAGTTGACTCATTGGAAAAGACTCTGATGCTGGGAGGGATTCGGGGCAGGAGGAGAAGGGGACGACCGAGGATGAGATGGCTGGATGGCATCGGACTTGATGGACGTGAGTCTGAGTGAACTCCGGGAGTTGGTGGTGGACAGGGAGGCCTGGCGTGCTGCAGTTCATGGGGTCACAGAGAGTCGGACACGACTGAGCGACTGGACTGAACTGGGCTACCGTGGCTCCCCTGGTAAAGAATCCGCCTGCAATGCGGGAGACCTGGGTTCGACCCCTGCGTTGGGAAAACCCCCCCTGGTGAAGGGAAAGGCTACCAACTCCAGTATTCAGTATCCCTAGGCCTGGAGAATTCCATGGACTGTACAGTCCATGGAGTTGCAAAGAGCCAAACACAACTGAGCAACTTTCACTTTATGGCACAAACATCTATTCAGTGCATATCATGAGCCAGGCCTTGTGCTGGGCAAGGGACATGGTAAAGTGGAGGGTCCCTGTCCTCTCCAGGGAGGAAGTCAGGACGGAGAGCAGGCAGGGCATGAGGTTTCTGGCTCCCTGTTACCCACACCCTGTGCGGGACTAGAAACTCCCTGGGGTGGACTGCTCCTCAGTGTGGTCACCGCCTATACTTGCTGTCACTAAACAGCCGCCTCCCATTAAGGGGCCAAGGGACTTTCCTGGTGGTCCAGTGGTTAAGGATCTGCCTTCAAATGCAGGGGATGCAGGTTCGATCACTGCTCAGGGAATTAAGATCCCACGTGCCACCAGGCAACTAAGTCCACACACAGCAAGTAGAGAGACTGCACATCACAGCTTAGAACCTGCACGCTGTTAGCTCGAGAGCCTGCACGCCACAACCAGAGGCGCGCGCGTCACAACTAGAGGGGGCGCGCGTCACAAGCAGAGGCGCGCGCGTCACAACCAGAGGCACGCGCGTCACAACCAGAGGCGCATACAGCGTAACTGGGGAGCCCAGACACACAACTAGAGAAAAGCCCACTCTCCGCAAAAAAGACCAGAGCACCCAAAAAAAGAGGGAGGGAGGAGGTTGCTGAAGCTGTTTGGACCACAGGTCAGCCCAGAACACGAGATGTGTGCACACGGTGAGGGGGGTGTTTGGGGGCCGAGCATCGCCTCCAAAGACACGCTGAGGACCACGGGCAACACACAGGCGAATGCTGCGTGCTGAACCGTTCGCAGCACACGGTGCTTCCTTTGAAAGTCTGAACAGAAAACCGAGCCCAGCGTACTTCCCCCCGGTCTCGAACCGGATGCGGAGGCCTGGGGTGCATCTGAGATGGCTCTGTGACTCGCTCCGACTGCAGGGGTGATGTTGTGTGACATCACAATCCAGGCCTCATGGAGTCTTCCGGTTTCCTCTTTACCCTCTTGGGAGCTAGCCGCTGTGGAAAGCTCAGTCTAGACTAGTGACGGGTGAGCGATCTTGAAGAGTGGGGTGGGGGGCGCCTTCCCACCCTCCCTACCAGGGCCTCCGAGATGTAGGAGAGGCCACGGCAGACCTTCCAGCACAGCCCGGTTGAGGGCAAGCCCAAGAGTGATCCAAGCTGACACCACATGGAGCAGAATAAATGCCCAGCTGCACCCGGCCACGCCACTGGGTCAGGAGGAATAACACACCACTGTTGTACTGAGACAGTGTGTTTTGGGGTGGCCTATTAGGCGGCAGTGGATAACTGTTCCACGTCCCGGGGCCAGAGCCCTGGCCTTTGTCTAGCCCTCCCCTCCTTGCCTGGAGCCTGGCAGCAGGCATGCAATCCCAGAGCTGGAAGGAGCCTCCGAAACCACTGAGTCCCACCCCCTCATTTGAGAGAAGAGGTAGCTGAAGCCTGGGGAGGAGAAGCAATTTACTCCAGATCGCAAGAGAGACTAGAGGCTAGACACCACCACCAGCACTAACAGGAGAGGCGGGGTGGATCTAGGAGGCAAACTTGAACCCTGGAGGACCCAGGCAAGTAACACAAACGTGTGACGCAAGCTGATGGAGAGCGCCCAGCCCACGCTCACGTGCTCGTCTGAAGAGGCAGTCACTGTTCGGCTCCAGCCAACTGTGGCCATGTGGGAATGTGAGCCTAGAGAAGCCAGATTGTCTGACTTCTCACAAAGCCAGAAACAGGATTTCTCTATGAACTCTTCTGATTTTTAAATGTTAGCTAGGAATTCAAATTGAATTGAGGATCTCTGAGCCATTGAGAACCGCCTTGGGCTTCAGGCATGCTCTGGCCACTGCCCTCCAGCAAGTCGCCTTATTCCCCCAGGTCTCAGTTTCTCATCTCTAAAATGGGCCCCATGGTTCTCGCCCACTTATTGGGTTGCTGTGAAAACCCGATGAGCTAATGGGTCTAGAAACACAAGCCACACATGGCCCTGTGACTGTTCCACAGCCTCTGTTCTCTGTGGAGGCACCCCTCACAATGTAATGAGTTAACACCCGATTTGTCTAAGTTAGAACAACATTATTCTGACCATTATGACAGAGATTGCTTTTTTATGGCAGGTTTGTGAGTTCCAGAGCCCTCCCACTTGCATTATCTCAGGATGTTGACGGAGTCAGAGGCTGGATGGCTGCCTTGGAGATCCTCGTCAGAGCCAAGCCTTTTCTCTGAGCTGAGAGGTACATTCCAGAGGCTGCTGGAAGGCAGTGGTACAGAGCAGGAGCTTCAAAGTCCTCCAGACCTGGGTTCGAATCCCTGCCTTCTGCTCCCTAGTTATGTGTCCTTGGGCTAGTTGCTTTCTGAGTTTCAGTTTCCACATCTATAAAAGTGGCACAATAATAAAACCACCAGGGCAGCTGTTGAGGTAGTTGCGTGAGATGACATGTATGGGGTTGGCCAAAAAGTTCATTTGGGTTTTTCCATAACTTTTAAAGGAAAACCCATAACAAACTTTTTGGCCAACCCAATACAATGTCTTTAAGCAGAGCATCTGGCTGTTTTTATTACAATGTATGGAAATTGGTGTGAATTCCCTGGTAGTTCAGGTGGTAAAGAATCTGCCTGCAATGCAGATTCTTGCAATGACCAGGTTCAATCCCTGGGTTGGGAAGATCCCCTGGAGAAGGGAATGGCAACCCACTCCAGTATTCTTGGCCTGGAGAATTCCATGGACAGAGGAGCCTGGCGGGCTACAGTTCATGGGTTGCAAAGAGTTGGACACGACTGAGCAACTAACATTTTCACTTTTTCACGGAAGTTGGTGGCTGGGAGGCCAAGGGTCAGGAATGAAGTCGCCGAGATAGAAGATCCTGTCCCTTTCCTGGGGTTAAAGGAGGCTGACTTGGAGGGGGGATGGGCTCTTGCGGAAAACCTGCATGGGAAGCAAAGAGGCAGGCTGGAGGGACCTCTCAACTACTCAGCAAGAGTCAGGTAGAACTTAACTCTGTATCCTTGGCTTTTTCCTGGGGTGAAGTGGAGAGGGATGGGGGGAGAGCTGCAGACAGTGTCCTTGAGTAAAGCGGCACCCACATCCCCTACTCTGAATGCAGCTTCCCACTGGCTTTGAGAAATAACAGCCACAGTTAATAGTTACTGTTCACTCATCACATATAAGATACACATTCAGTTACAAATGCAAATTCATCCTTCATAGACTAACCCATTCATTCATCATCACCACCTCAAGAACTAATAGCCAGGACATGGAAGCAACCTAGATGTCTGTCAGCAGACGAGTGGACAGGAAAGCTGGGGCACATATACACAATGGAGTATTACTCAGCCATTAAAAAGAATACATTTGAATCAGTTCTAATGAGGTAGATGAAACTGGAACCTATTATACAGCGTGAAGTAAGTCAGAAAGAAAAACCACCAATACAGTAAACTAATGCATATATATGGAATTTAGAAAGATGGTAACAATAACCCTGTATGCAAGACAGCAAAAGAGACACAGATGTATAGAACAGTCTTTTTGACTCTGTGGGAGAGGGCTAGGGTGGGATGATTTGGGAGAATGGCATTGAAACATGTATATTATCATATGTGAAACAAATTGTCAGTCCAGGTTTGATGCATGATACAGGATGCTCGGGACTGGTGCACTGGGATGACCCAGAGGGATGGGATGGGGACGGAGGTGGGAGAGGGGTTCAGGATGGGGAATGCATGTACACCTGTGGCGGATTCATGTTGATGTATGACAAAACCAATACAATATTATGAAGTAATTAGCCTCCAATTTAAATAAATTTATACCAAAAAAAGAGAAAGAAAACGCATATTCTTTGAGAGCTTAGAGGGGACAAGTGGACTCCAAGAGTCTGAACATCAAATCCTTCACTACTTAAGAAGGGAGGGGACTTGGGCAGATCACCTAAGCACCAGAGAAATGGGGACAAAAAGATCTACCTTACAGGGCAGTCATGAGGACTGAATGATATATCTGTATGTGAAACTCATGGAGCTTGGTAGGCATTTAATAAATAGCAAGTGCCCTTAAAAAGGAAGAAGAAGAGAGGGAACCAGGGCTCAGAGAGGTTAAATAACCGGCCAGAGGACACACAGTAAGGGACGGCCTGACTCCAGACATCCTTGTAACCCCGAGGCTCTGCTGTTTATGGAACAAGACAGAGAGTGGTCAGGGCTTGGCTAAAGGGCTCTGGGATTTCAAAGACAGGAGGAAGTATTCCGGCGGGGAACAAGGGTGCTGACGTTTCACAGTCCTGACAATGGATAAACACCGGCAGGGCCGCAGACCAGGCTGCTCTGCTGGCTGCTGTATATGAGACCTCCTTTAACCCTCACTATGAGCCTCCGACAGGCAGTATCCCCAGTTTACGGATCAGCAAGCTGAGGCTCAGACAGCACACCGCTTGCTTAAGGCCACAGAGCAGACAAGGTCTCTTCCCTGAGGACAGCCTTATCCTGAGGGGGCTGCAGCAGGGCTCCAGATAGCTCCAGGAAGCTCACCGAGCACGGCCCAGCCTAAGGTGGCCTAAGCAAGCCCCTCGCCCCAGGTGATACAGAGGCACCTGGGAGACAGGTGTCTCCTCTCCACCCTCCGGAAGGCACCTGCTTTAAAAGGCCCTAAAACCCTAAAATGCTTTCCAGGCAGCCTTATCAGACAGTTGATCCCAATCAGGAAGCTTCCAAGTGTTGTCAGATCAATGGCCCACCCCATCCCTGAGAGGTGTGCAAACATTCTGCCCTGCCCTGCCCTGCCCTCCCCCCCCATGAGACCTCCTTTAACCCTCACTATGAGCCTCCGACAGGCAGTATCCCCAGTTTACGGATCAGCAAGCTGAGGCTCAGACAGCACACCGCTTGCTTAAGGCCACAGAGCAGACAAGGTCTCTTCCCTGAGGACAGCCTTATCCTGAGGGGGCTGCAGCAGGGCTCCAGATAGCTCCAGGAAGCTCACCGAGCACGGCCCAGCCTAAGGTGGCCTAAGCAAGCCCCTCGCCCCAGGTGATACAGAGGCACCTGGGAGACAGGTGTCTCCTCTCCACCCTCCGGAAGGCACCTGCTTTAAAAGGCCCTAAAACCCTAAAATGCTTTCCAGGCAGCCTTATCAGACAGTTGATCCCAATCAGGAAGCTTCCAAGTGTTGTCAGATCAATGGCCCACCCCATCCCTGAGAGGTGTGCAAACATTCTGCCCTGCCCTGCCCTGCCCTCCCCCCCCACAAGCCTCCTTCCGTTCACCGGCAGGCTGGCGGCCTGGGCTGGTGGGCACTAACTCAGACTGACTTCACTTCGTTTTGGCCTTTTCCAGTTTCCTGCTGAGGTTTCTCTTCCTCTTTCCCAGGAGTCCCCGCCTGCCCAATGGAAAGACCTGGGAAGTGAGTTAAAAATTACTGATCCCTGGCCTCCAGCTGGATGTATCAAATCTCCAGCAAAGTCAGGCAAGCAGGCCAGGCCACAGGATGGGATGGGGCTTGGTCAGAGCTGGAGGCCAGGTCCACCACTGCCAGGAGGCCCTCCTGGTCTCATCCCTCCAGCCTTAGAGGGAGCGGGGTACCCCTCCCTTGTCCAGCCCAGGCCCCCTGTCACCAGCCAGTTCTATCATCAGCCCCTTCCCTTAGGGGTCTCTCTGCCTGCAGGGGTCCGACCTCCACCCTAAGCTCATAGGTAAGCTCTGGGCAGGCCAAGCTGACCAGCTGCGACTCTGGGCCTTGCAGAGTCCCCGGTGCAGCTGCCCAGACAACCTTCCCCCACTATGGCTTTGGGGTTGATGCAAAATCTTGATGAAGTGGAGTGGCCAAATGCATTAGGAAGGACAACCCCCGCCCCCGGGGAGAGTCTGGGGCCATGGCAGGGCAGAGGGAGCTGGCAGTGGGGTCTCAGGGCCAACCAAGGATTCAAACCCCCCTGCTGGGAGCCTGGGTACGGGCTTGTGTTTTCACAACTGTTTTGAGAATCTTCTGAAAGCTAAGACCCCCCCTTCCTAGGAAAATCTAAGGTCACGGCCAACATTCTATTATAATTTCAGGGTGATCCCAGGGTCCCATAACTAAGGCCTATGGACCCCAGTTGAGAGCCCCTCCTCCAATTCCCTGCCATGGCAAGAAGCAAGTATTTTCCCCTGACACAGCCCTGAAGAAAGAGTCAGAGATGGGGCTCTGGGCCTGCTCACACCTCGGGGGTCACCATCCCGAGGCGGGAGCAGTTGGGAGTCTGTGTGCTGGGTTGGGGGAGACACTGAAGTTTGGTTTGTGGACTGAACAATCTCAATGCCAGAAAGAGGGGAAGTGAATTAGGACACAGCCATCACCGATCACAGGCACTCACTCCAAGGACGAGGACTTTGGAGGGGCTGAGAACAGCCTCTACACAGACAAGTACCTGCCACTTCTTTTTTTTTTTTTGACTCTATTTTTATATTGGGGTATAGCCGATGAATAATGTTGTGATAGTTTCAGGTGGACGGCAAAGGGACTCAGCCATACATATACATGCATCCACTCTCCCCCAAAAGCCCCTCCCATCCAGGCTGTGACGCAACATCGAACAGGGCTCCCTGCGCTATACAGTAGGTCCTTGTCAGTCATCCATTCTAAACAAAGCAGAGTGTGCGTGTCCATCCCAAACTCCCTAACTATCCCTTCCCCTCCTCCTCCCCCGTCGTGTGCCTGACACTTTGTGTGGGTGTCCCCAGGAACCCCTGAGGAAATGGGAGTCCAGCTCCTTGCCCAGGGCACACACAGTGTGCAGGGCTGGGGGGTTTGAACCCAGGTCTGATTGCCCAGAAAGGCCATGCCTTTTCTCTGCCCCACAGGTCCCAGAAGTTGGCTGCCCTTGTTTCCCACTGACGTCGGAATCCTTTCTCCCCACCCAGCACCTGACATGAAGGGAGTGCCTGGCGACTCTTTTAAAACATATGGATGGATGGAGGAATAAATGAATAAGTCAACTTGCTTTTGAATTCTACAGCATTTGGGCTTTAAATCTAAGCTCTGATTTCCTGGCTAAGACGAGTACATGAAAGCAGCCTCCTTTAAAAATGAGAAGCAGGAGAAATAAACATGAAAGGAAAACCAATTCTAAATTAATCCCACTGAAGGTCGCCGGATCTCAGATAGGTAATGCCCGAGAGGTGGGCCCAGCAGAGGGCTGGGGGTGG
>SJYC01146596.1:0-35909 GCA_006408675.1 Madoqua kirkii | reverse complement strand
AACAAAGGAAACAGCAAGGTTGAAAAAACTGAAAAACATAAAGATTTGTGAGTCAAAAATGAAAAAAAAAAAAAAAAAAGAGGTGGGGGAGATGTGTGGAGATGGGAACAAAACAGGCGGCTTTCCCAGGCGCTGGGGCTGGGCTGGGGCCTCCGCCTGGGAGAGCGGGCCTTGGCGCTGAGGCTGGGCCCTGGGGTGGGTGGGGTGTGGGGGTCACTCTGGCACGGGTGGGCCGGGCGCTGGCAGGCAGACCCCAGGCCCACTCTTCCTATCTGGTTCTGAACAAGCCCGCGAGCCCCTCCCTGGACACCCTTCTTTCTGTATACACTGAATTTCTCCCTCTCTGTCCATCTCTTTCCCAGGGCAGTTCAGGGGTGGTGCAGAGGGCGGGCATCTGGGCAGACCACCCCACCCCTCCGTGGGGTGGACCTGCGCGTGCCACCGTGGTTTTGTGCTGTGGCTTGTCCCTTCAGGGAGGGCACAACCCCTGGTTCCATCCCGGCTCTGACAGCCTTCATCACCATCATCATTAAGGGCTTTGCTGAGGCTGGATGGTCGGTGAGCTGCAGGGGAGTGGCAGGAATCACCCAGCCAGGGCCTCTGGCCTTTGGGAGCCACACTGATGGCAAACCAGACTTCACCAGGAGCTTCCTGCCCCGTGGAGTGGCTGTAAGGGCCCTGCAGACGGCCACAGGGTTCAGTTCAACCGGGGGCACCCAGACCTCTCCAAACCCTTTGTCCCATGCACTATCAGAATGTCCCAGCGATCCCCTCCCTTCAGATGCACCCTACAGTTCATACCAAGAAAAGGACACCAGAGACCCAGAGACCCCACTGATGGTGTGGAAAAGTGGGGTCATCTTCAGAGGCTTCCAGGGTCCAACTGAAATGGGCCTCATCCTGAAAGTTGCCCAGGAGGAAGGAGGCCAGAAGGGCTGGAGTCCCTTCAGGGAGGGCACAACCCCTGGTTCCATCCCGGCTCTGACAGCCTTCATCACCATCATCATTAAGGGCTTTGCTGAGGCTGGATGGTCGGTGAGCTGCAGGGGAGTGGCAGGAATCACCCAGCCAGGGCCTCTGGCCTTTGGGAGCCACACTGATGGCAAACCAGACTTCACCAGGAGCTTCCTGCCCCGTGGAGTGGCTGTAAGGGCCCTGCAGACGGCCACAGGGTTCAGTTCAACCGGGGGCACCCAGACCTCTCCAAACCCTTTGTCCCATGCACTATCAGAATGTCCCAGCGATCCCCTCCCTTCAGATGCACCCTACAGTTCATACCAAGAAAAGGACACCAGAGACCCAGAGACCCCACTGATGGTGTGGAAAAGTGGGGTCATCTTCAGAGGCTTCCAGGGTCCAACTGAAATGGGCCTCATCCTGAAAGTTGCCCAGGAGGAAGGAGGCCAGAAGGGCTGGCGGAGACTGCCTAGTAAGGAGACAGAGCCGAAGGGAGCAGAGAGAGGAAATGAGGTGGGGGGTTGCTGCCAGGAGGCTTCAGACTCCTTGGCCAGGGTCAAAATCCACTGGGGTGTGGCTGGCTTTTATTTTTAGTTCCTGCTTCTCAGCTTTGCAGAGGACCCAGGGTTTGAGAGAGCCTGAGCTTGGCCCATCCTGGGGCAAGACTCCCTCTCCTGGGCAAGAGGCTCCAAGCTGCTCTCCTCGCCAGGGTCAGCATCCAGGTGCCTGTGTGCTAAGTGGCTTCAGTCTTTCCGACTCTTTGCGACCCTGTGGAGACCCTGTGGAGACCCTGTGGACCGTAGCCTGCCAGGCTCCTCTGTTGGCGGGATTCTCTAGGCAAGAACACTAGAACGGGTCGCCATGACCTGACGCAGGGATGAAGCGCGTCTCTCTTAAGTCCCCTTGCATCGGCAGGTGAGTTCTTTACCACTAGCACCACCTGGGAGCCCTATCTCTTCCTCAAATCAAGAACTATTTTGTGAGCACCTACTATGTGCTGGTTAGATAGCATCAGCATCACCAACTCAGTGGACATGAATTTGAGCATACTCCGGGAGACAGTGAAGGACAGGGAAGCCTGGTGTGCTGCAGTCCGTGGGGTGGCAAAGAGTCGGGCACAGACTTAGTGACTGAATAACAACGAAGGCTATGTGCTAAGGGGGATTCCGCACTTCCTGCCTGCTTCTAGCCCCTGGCACCCTTGCCCCATCTTCCCACCCCAGTGGTACCTCCTTCTCTGATGCCAAATAAGAACAGCAGTGGTATTTATTAAGAACCTGGCACCAGAGTTGGGCACAGCTGAGCCTATGATGAGTACCCCTGGGCCACGCTTTGCTTACACAGTGTTTACCTTCATCTTTCAGCGCGATGAGGTAGGTGCTCACCTTTTCAGCTGATGAAACTGGAGACCAGACGATTTGATCAAGGTCACACAGCAAGTCAGGGTTTAAATTCAACCCCAGGCCCTTCTACCCCCAACACTGATTCCCCCGTGTGCCTTTCACGGACACGAAGAATTCAGGGAGTCATCTGTCAACTTCCCACCTCCCCTTTTCGCAGAAGAGGAAACTGAGTCTGAAAGATGGAAGTGACTCCCTCAACCCTGTATAATTAAATAGATACCAGTCCAGGGCCTTTAACTGACTAACAAGAAAAATAGCAGTAATAATAAAATAAAGCCCCCTTCTCTCGCATCTCCTCCCTATACATCGTCTTACTTCGTGTTTGGGAGCCCATAGGGCGGCTGGGTTTTGCAGTCTGGCCTGGCCCCTCCTCACTGGTCTCTGTGGCAACTGCCTTGGCTGTGCCTTTGTCCCAGCTGTTGTTCCACCTGGGTGCCCTCTCCACCCTAATGGCTTGGATTTGCCCTGCCCTGTGCCCCCCACCAAGAGCTTTAATTGACCTTGGTCTCACCCCGCCTCAGACTGCACTTGTTATCTGTTTCCTGAAAGATGGTCAGCCCCTCGCGTTAGCTGAGTACTGGTGTCTCAGCTTCTTTGTTTCTGATCTGCATTTTGTCTCTACCACCCCTTCAGATTGGGAGCTGCCTGCAGGCAGCGCCCGGATTCTGAGCAGCATGCACTCAGGGCAGGAGGCCCCAGGGAACCTCTGACCCAGTCCCTTCCTCAGCAGAGGAGGAGGCGGCTTTAAGCCTCATTTGTCTAATGACAACAGCTACTCGCATTTGCAATCACGCTTTAACAGTTTACAAAGCAGCATTCACACCCATCAACTCGGCTGATGCTAATTCAACCAGCCCATCCTGCCAGCCAGCCTGGCAGCAGTGGAAACTCCATTTTTCAGAAGGGGAAACCGGGGCTCAGAGAGGGCGAAAAAAGTACTTGTCCAAGGACATACGGCAAATTTGGGGTGCAGCTAGAACTGGGCTTCAGGGAGGTGATCTGTGCATGTCACTTTCAACCAAATTTGATTAATAAACGTTCATTAGGCCCTCCCTACATGCCAGTCATATAGGAGGGGAGGCAGGGTACCCAACTGTGGATCTGCCCAACCAGACCCTGCTCTTCTAGAACCTACATGCTGCTGTATAAGACCTGTGTATGGACAAGATAACTGATGAATCCTAGGAAACAGTACCAAAGGTGATGGGACAGTGAGTGGCCGAGAGGAGGGGCTGTGCTAACCAGGGGGATCAACAAGGCCTGTCTGAAAGCTGGATGATGGGAGTCCCGCCTGCAAAAGTGCGGAGGAAGTGTTCCAGGTGGAAGGGGCTCTGGGGTGGGAATATACAAGGTACCTTCTAGGCGCAGCAGCTGAAGCACGGCAAGCAATGGGACTGTGGAGGGGACGACGTGGTGGGGGAGGAATATAACTGCATTTTAAGCGCCGTGGGGAGCCATCAAGGATTATACTAGAGAATGCACTGAGGAAGAAGTACGAGCCTGGTTCAGCAGGGCCTGGGGGCAGCCCAGGTGCCAATCTATGCCACCATCCTCCTGGTCTAGGGTGCTCCTGGCCCCTATACCCTAGACTGAGACTCCAGGGGGTGTCCCAGCCCTCCCCTAACTCTATGTGAACTTGGGCAGGGCACTCTACCTCCCTGGGCCCCACTTGGCACCAATGAAAATGAGGGCATTGGCCAACGGGGGTTTGTCTGAGGCCACTTTCAGCCCTGACTCCCTTGACGTTGTGGGTTTAGTGGGGCAGCAGGACCTGTGTGCTCATCTCAGCCATGCCCAGGGATGCCACTGCGTTCCCTGAGTCCTTCCAACTGGAAACGCCTTCGGGCAGGGCTTCTGGAAGGAAAGTGCTATGCCGAGGGACAGCCTGGAGGGACCTTAGAGGTCGTCTCTCAGTGTTTCTAGGTCTCCAGCTCCCACCCGTGCCCTTCCCTGCTCAAGTGCAGGACATGAGCGCGCGTGGCCGGTTACGGTTCAGACCTCACCTGCAGCCGTTGCCAGGCCCGGGAGAGACTGGAGTCCACTCGCCTCAAGTTCTAGTTCTTGCGCTAGTTTGCTGTGTGACCTCAGACGAGATCCTTCCCCTCTCTGGGCCTGAAATGGACGTTACAGATCTGTGCTCATGAAGCTCAGGGGCCAACACTGTCCAGTAGAATACAATACAAGACCATTATGCAAGTAAAAATTTTCCATCAGCCACATTAAAAAAATAAAAACCCGTGAAATGAATTTTAATATATTTAACCCAACATATCAAAAATATTATCATTTCAACATGTAATTAATGAACTATTTTACCTTTTTTTTGTACTAAGTCTTTGCAGTTTGGTGTGTATTTTATATTTCTTCATCTCTCAGTTTGCACCAGCCACATTTGGAATGCTCAATAACCACATGTAGCAAGTGGCAATTGGCTGCCATATTGAATAGCATAGATTCAGACACTGACATCAATAATTACCCAACGAAGTGAGAAACGTCCTTTTGTAAAGACAGTTCATTCCTTCCAGGGGCACAGAGAAGGAAGTCAGTACCTCTTCCTAGATATGGAAGGAAAGCTTCCTGGTGGAGGTGACAGTTAAAAGACAAAAAAAAAAAAAAAATCTTATTGATGGCTAATATTTTTCCTACCTCCCTTAAGAAAAATTTTCTACCTCATGATAAAAGTAGCACACACTCATTGGTAAAAAATAAAGTAGATATAGAAGAGTTAAGAAGGGAAACAAAAACCAACCCATAATTTCCCCAGCCTGAGAGACATTGTTAATGTTCCTATCCGTTTCCTTTCAGGCATTTTCCTAGGCACAAGTATCTTGCATGCAACTATAATCTTACTGTATGCAGAGTGCTATATCCTCCCCCCGCCCCCCAGCACTGTGGAGCGAGCATCTCTCTGGGTTGTTCAAAACACTCATGCAACAATACTGTTATTGGCTGTGTACTCTTCCAGGGGAAACAAAGTGTTACTTGCTCAGTGGTGCCCAACTCTTTGCCACCCCATGAATGGTAGCCCACCAGGCAACTCTGTCCGTGGGATTCTCCAGGCAAGAATACTGGAGTGGGTTGCCATTTCCTTCTCCAGGGGATCCTTCCCACCCAGGGATGGAACCCGGGTCTCCTGCACTGCAAGCAGAATCTTTACCGTCTGAGCCACTAGGGAAGAGGGCGTTTCTGGGGAGGATGGCCATGAAACCTTTGTGCCTTCCCGCCTCGCCCAAGGGTGCCTGCAAGCCCAGCTCTGCTTTGAATGCCCCGCGGAGCAGGCAGCAGTGGAAACTCCATTTTTCAGAAGGGGAAACCGGGGCTCAGAGAGGGCGAAAAAAGTACTTGTCCAAGGACATACGGCAAATTTGGGGTGCAGCTAGAACTGGGCTTCAGGGAGGTGATCTGTGCATGTCACTTTCAACCAAATTTGATTAATAAACGTTCATTAGGCCCTCCCTACATGCCAGTCATATAGGAGGGGAGGCAGGGTACCCAACTGTGGATCTGCCCAACCAGACCCTGCTCTTCTAGAACCTACATGCTGCTGTATAAGACCTGTGTATGGACAAGATAACTGATGAATCCTAGGAAACAGTACCAAAGGTGATGGGACAGTGAGTGGCCGAGAGGAGGGGCTGTGCTAACCAGGGGGATCAACAAGGCCTGTCTGAAAGCTGGATGATGGGAGTCCCGCCTGCAAAAGTGCGGAGGAAGTGTTCCAGGTGGAAGGGGCTCTGGGGTGGGAATATACAAGGTACCTTCTAGGCGCAGCAGCTGAAGCACGGCAAGCAATGGGACTGTGGAGGGGACGACGTGGTGGGGGAGGAATATAACTGCATTTTAAGCGCCGTGGGGAGCCATCAAGGATTATACTAGAGAATGCACTGAGGAAGAAGTACGAGCCTGGTTCAGCAGGGCCTGGGGGCAGCCCAGGTGCCAATCTATGCCACCATCCTCCTGGTCTAGGGTGCTCCTGGCCCCTATACCCTAGACTGAGACTCCAGGGGGTGTCCCAGCCCTCCCCTAACTCTATGTGAACTTGGGCAGGGCACTCTACCTCCCTGGGCCCCACTTGGCACCAATGAAAATGAGGGCATTGGCCAACGGGGGTTTGTCTGAGGCCACTTTCAGCCCTGACTCCCTTGACGTTGTGGGTTTAGTGGGGCAGCAGGACCTGTGTGCTCATCTCAGCCATGCCCAGGGATGCCACTGCGTTCCCTGAGTCCTTCCAACTGGAAACGCCTTCGGGCAGGGCTTCTGGAAGGAAAGTGCTATGCCGAGGGACAGCCTGGAGGGACCTTAGAGGTCGTCTCTCAGTGTTTCTAGGTCTCCAGCTCCCACCCGTGCCCTTCCCTGCTCAAGTGCAGGACATGAGCGCGCGTGGCCGGTTACGGTTCAGACCTCACCTGCAGCCGTTGCCAGGCCCGGGAGAGACTGGAGTCCACTCGCCTCAAGTTCTAGTTCTTGCACTAGTTTGCTGTGTGACCTCAGACGAGATCCTTCCCCTCTCTGGGCCTGAAATGGACGTTACAGATCTGTGCTCATGAAGCTCAGGGGCCAACACTGTCCAGTAGAATACAATACAAGACCATTATGCAATTAAAAATTTTCCATCAGCCACATTAAAAAAATAAAAACCCGTGAAATGAATTTTAATATATTTAACCCAACATATCAAAAATATTATCATTTCAACATGTAATTAATGAACTATTTTACCTTTTTTTTGTACTAAGTCTTTGCAGTTTGGTGTGTATTTTATATTTCTTCATCTCTCAGTTTGCACCAGCCACATTTGGAATGCTCAATAACCACATGTAGCAAGTGGCAATTGGCTGCCATATTGAATAGCATAGATTCAGACACTGACATCAATAATTACCCAACGAAGTGAGAAACGTCCTTTTGTAAAGACAGTTCATTCCTTCCAGGGGCACAGAGAAGGAAGTCAGTACCTCTTCCTAGATATGGAAGGAAAGCTTCCTGGTGGAGGTGACAGTTAAAAGACAAAAAAAAAAAAAAAATCTTATTGATGGCTAATATTTTTCCTACCTCCCTTAAGAAAAATTTTCTACCTCATGATAAAAGTAGCACACACTCATTGGTAAAAAATAAAGTAGATATAGAAGAGTTAAGAAGGGAAACAAAAACCAACCCATAATTTCCCCAGCCTGAGAGACATTGTTAATGTTCCTATCCGTTTCCTTTCAGGCATTTTCCTAGGCACAAGTATCTTGCATGCAACTATAATCTTACTGTATGCAGAGTGCTATATCCTCCCCCCGCCCCCCAGCACTGTGGAGCGAGCATCTCTCTGGGTTGTTCAAAACACTCATGCAACAATACTGTTATTGGCTGTGTACTCTTCCAGGGGAAACAAAGTGTTACTTGCTCAGTGGTGCCCAACTCTTTGCCACCCCATGAATGGTAGCCCACCAGGCAACTCTGTCCGTGGGATTCTCCAGGCAAGAATACTGGAGTGGGTTGCCATTTCCTTCTCCAGGGGATCCTTCCCACCCAGGGATGGAACCCGGGTCTCCTGCACTGCAAGCAGAATCTTTACCGTCTGAGCCACTAGGGAAGAGGGCGTTTCTGGGGAGGATGGCCATGAAACCTTTGTGCCTTCCCGCCTCGCCCAAGGGTGCCTGCAAGCCCAGCTCTGCTTTGAATGCCCCGCGGAGCGCAGCGCGGGTGGGGATTGGGGCGGGGAACAACCAGGAAGGCCAGGTGCTCTGAAAGCCACGCTGTGCCTCTTTCCTCACTGCCAGCCCCTGGGCTTTTGTGACTTGGAAAAGCCTGGGCTGGGCCGTGGCTCCATGTCGCCAGTCTCCCCACTGCCACCTGGCGGTCATGGACGGGAATGCACCCTCCAGGCGCACAGCACTGCCCAGGGAGCCAAGGGCAGGAGGTGCTGGGCTCCTGGGTTTCCGCTTTTGACCGCTGGGTCTCTGTGTCACTCTGTGACCGGCCTTCCATAGTGCAGGACATCTGAGTTTTTATTCTGGAGCGGGACTTGCTGCCTGCTTTCATTCGGAAGGGCTGCAGCTTTGAGAGAAAGACTGCCCAGGTTCAAATCCAGCTCTAGCTCTTAGGAGCCCTCTGGCCTTGGGATGCCAGTCCACTTTTCTGTGTCTTGGTTTCCTTGTTCGTAACATGGGATGACAATAGGGTGTATGTCATCCAGTCGGGAAGCTGAAATGCTTGGCTCTGAGGCCGGGCCACAGTAGATGCTGGGTGTTTTTAACTCCTTGATGTCAGATGGAAACTAATGGCAAAGTATAGAGGGTGGATCTTCTTTAGCTTCATTCCCTTTCTCTAGATCTCTGCCTCTAACCTTCCAACCAACCAACCCCTGGAAGGTTTTCCTGAAACTTGAAATCGCCAGTTGAGCCAATTTCCTGCTCAAAAGTCTTCAGGGGTTCCCGGCTGCTCCCTGCAGTAAATATTAATACAAATGCCCGAGTCTGACATTTAAGACCCTCAAGAACAGGGCCCAACTCACCTTCCCAGGCTTGTCTTCCACTGTTTACCTCTAGGTCCCCTCTGCTCCAGCCAAACTATTTTCCTCAAGACTTTAGGTGCTGTGCTGTGCGCGGTGGTGTCTACCTCTTTGCGACCTCGTGGTCTATAGCAGGCTCCTCTATCCATGGAATTTTCCAGGCAAGAATACTGGAGTTTGTTACCATTTCCTACTTCAAGGGATCTTCCTAACCCAGGGATCGAACCCACATCTCTTGCATCTCCTGCAGGCTCTTTACCACTGAGCCAACTGGGAAGCCCGAGACTCTAGGAGCTCCCTCCAGTTTCCCACCTTTGCATTCTTCTCATACTCAGCCTCACTCTGGACCACATTCTCCCCACCTTCCAAAGACCTCATCACATACCACCTCCTCCAGCAATCCTGCTAGCCCTCTCTCTAAAGCTCCCCAGCATGCAAATGGCATACATGTCAATCGCCTTCATCTTGGATTCTTGTAAATAGCCTCATGGGATGGAGAGACTCTGAGCTTTGGGGCTAAGAGAGGTATGTGTTCATATCCTGTGTGCTCTTGAGCAGGGGAGCATACTCAACCACTTGGAGCCTCAGTTGATTTTTGCTTTTTTTCCGTGTAAATGGTCCTAAACCTTACAAGTTTGTTGTAAATGTAGAAGGACAGGACACACACAAAATGCTTGCCGCCTGACAGGAAGCCCCTTTGGGGCAGAATGCATCCTGTCCCCCTTGGAGTCCCAGAGGGCCTGGCACGTGGGTACTCTAAAAGTGCTTTGCCTTAGTGAATCGAAACTTCTCTCCCATCAGCAGGGAGAAATGTCTTGGTGTTGGAAACACACAGTAAAAGGCTACTCAGTGTCTATGAGCCATGGGAATTACCACCCAGCACCAGAGTCACTTCTTCCCGGGAGCTGGGAGGGCCTGGATAATCCATCTCCTAGCTGAGGGGTCCTAGAAGGTTTGGGGGTGGCCTCTGGCTTGCAGTGGGCAGCCTGTCTCCACAGCCTGTTCACACCCACGATTGCTTTGATACTTCTAAGAGCCTAATGAACCTAGCAGCCCTCTCCATATTATTATGGGGGAAACAGCACCCAAGAGGGGAAGAGACTTTGCTAACTTTGTCACTTAACAGTCTCATGAATGTGGGGCTGGGTGTCAGGGGTCCTGACCCCCAGATAAAGGCTCTTTTGAGACTATAGACATGATGCAACATTGGATTAAATGTTAGGAGAACCAAGTTCAAATCCCAATGCCGCCACTGACGTTCTGCCTGGCTTTGAGCGGCTGTGTCACTTCCTGACTCTCGGGTTCCTCGTGGCAGGGGGCCCTGTTGGGAGCTGAAAGGAGCGGGAGATAGGAGTTGCTTCTGTAAACTGTGGAGTGTTATGTCCAGGTAAAAGGTTGTTACAGTTGACTCTGGAGCCTGATAGACGAGGCTTTGATCTCTGCACCACACCGGGAGTACACAGGGTTTTTATAGCTGCTCACCTGCCTGGCCGTTTCCCAATTTGCCTCTCTCTCGGAGTTTGAAAGAGCTGTTTTGATAGGTGCCTGGCAACAGGGTGCAGCAGGGTGGGGTTGATGAGCTGGTAAGCTGGGTGTGGAGGCACTAAAGGCCACAGGAGAGCTGCCTCCTTCCAAAGAAGCTTAAAGTGGGGTGGATGCTGGGGTTGGGGAAACCCACGGAAAGATAAGGCATTCTTTAAGGACCCTTGTCCATGAAAAGAAAAAGTCAGAGAACCAAGTATAGCTGAGCACTCTGGGAGAAGAGTGAAGCTCCATTAGGACAAATGGTGAAGCCCTGCTAGAACTGGTCCATATTTACACAGGACCAGGCACAAGGAGGTATTTCGGAGGCATTGACCAAATGGATGGATGGGTGGATGAAGAGGAAGGAAGATGAAGACAAGCAGGCAGGCTTCCAAGTGGTGATGACATAGGAGCTCTGACAACTCTCTGGATTATAAGACACGGACTCGGGAGTTTTTGGAAGGACGCACCTGGCAATCAAAAAACAGGAAGCTCTACTCTGTTATCAGGGCTTAATGGAGCCCAGCAGAAGCCTCAGGAGGCCTGAACGTGATCTGTGATTATTCAGAATCTAAGGCGTCTCTTATGGCACAAAGTGAAGAACTAAAGAGCCTCTTGATGAAGGTGAAAGAAGAGAGTGAAAAAGTTGGCTTAAAGCTCAACACTCAGATCTTATGATCAACTAAGATCATAGCATCCAGTCCCATCACTTCATGGCAAATAGATGGGGAAACAGTGGAAACAGTGGCTGATTTTATTTTTCTGGGTTCCAAAATCACTGTGGATGGTGATTGCAGCCATGAAATTAAAAGACGCTTGCTCCTTGGAAGAAAAGCTCTGACCAACCTAGACACCATATTAAAAAGCAGAGACATTACTTTGCCAACAAAAGTCTGTTTAGTCAAGGCTATGGTTTTTCCAGTAGTCATGTATGGATGTGAGAGTTGAACTATAAAGAAAGCTGAGCACCTAAGAATTGATGCTTTTGAACTGCGCTGAAGAATTGATGCTTTTGAACTGTGGTGTTGGAAAAGACTCTTGAGAGTCCCTTGGACCGCAAGGCGATCCAACTAGTCCAGACCGCAAGGCGATCCAACTAGTCCATCCTAAAGGAAATCAGTCCTGGGTGTTCGTTGGAGGGGCTGATGTTGAAGCTGAAACTCCAATACTTTGGCCACCTCATGCGGAGAGCTCACTCATTTGAAAAGACCCTGATACTGGGAAAGATTGAGGGCAGGAGGAGAAGGGGACGACAGAGGATGAGATGGTTGGATGGCATCAGCGACACAATGGACATGGGTTTGAGTGGACTTGGGGAGTTGATGATGGACAGGGAGGCCTGGTGTGCTGCGGTTCATGGGGTTGCAAAGAGTCAGACATATATGAGCGACTGAACTGAATTGAAGGCATCTCTCACCACTGAGATAACGATAGTAATAACATGGCTGCCAGGGGCTGTGCTGGCATTTCATGCAGGTTGTCTCATTCACCCCTGGAGAGACTCTCCGGATGCTCCAGTGAGGCTTCTGTGCCCTTTCTTCTCTCTCCAGGTTGCTCTGCTCTGCACTCACGCCCTGATGGCCCTAGTGTGCCTCTCGGGAGGAGACTGGGATTGGTCCAGCCAGCATCTCAGTCTGATGTGGGCAGAGCACTCGTACCACCCCATGGGCCCCTGGTCAGGCCCCAATCCTCTGCCCTTGGGTCTCATGGGAGAGGAAGTAGCTCTGTCCAGGGTCTCGGGGGGTGTGGGGCAATGTCAGGACGAGGACTCAGGTCTCCTGGCACTTTTCTGTATCTGTGCCTGGGTGGAACAGCTATCTGGGGGGCCAGGAGAGGTTCTGAGAAGAGGGATGGAGAAGGGGCTGGCGGTAGTGGGCTCAACTTTCCAGTCTTCCCTTGGACAGACTATTCCTGAGAAGAGGATTTCAGCATGAGGTGCCTCAGTACAAGTGCTCGATATTGGCGACGACTGGGACCCTAGAACTTTTAAATCTGGAAGAGGCTGAAGTCAGCTTCTGCACCCCTCTCCTTTTATAAATGAAGAAATCGAGTCTCAGAGAAGGGAAGTGACTAACCAAGGTCAGCCAGCCAGTTAGTGGGCGACAGCAGTGAGGTATTCCCTGGGCTATAGAGCTGACTTGGCAATTGGCCTCAGACTTACAACCACTGAGCTGGGACGTGGGGCTCAAGGGGAGTCCAAGGAGACCGGGCAGGTGGTTTTCGTCTTTCTTGGACCATCTCGAAGGCTGTGTGGAGCTCAGCACTGTAACTGCCTGAGATGGCATTGGAAAGCAGCCAGCTTGTCAATTCTACCCATTAACTAATAGTCTATTATTTTCCTCTGGGATTAATTTTTAAATGCAAATGGCATGTTTTATCACACAATTGAACACTTAACATCCACCGATGGCTGATCTCTGATCAGGGGCCAGGCCTATCTTCCTCCAGTGGCTCAGGGGGCTTAGGCAGGCCCAGGGGGACGCAGGAATGAGGGGACACAAGAGACTGGGTTCACGCCTCTTGTCGCTGAGTTCCCGTTCCTCACCATACCCATGATCTATTTGGGAGGGGTGAGCAGGATGGATGGCGTCAGGGAATGTGACTGAAAATCAGGAGCCAGTTTTCTTCGCTCAAGACATTTTCCTCCACTTAATTAATACCACAAAGAGAAGCTGGGTCTGCATTGGCTTGTGGGGATTATGCAAATGAAGCCATGGAAAGGGAGATTTCTGAGCTCCCTGGTTGTTCTGGCCTCTGGTAAGTCCTATCAAGAAAACACCCCCCAAGGTCATGGCTGAGACTAGGGCCATGGGGGAGGCGTTTGGAGGGACCCTGATTTATCAGACCCTAGACAGCATATTCAAAAGCAGAGACATTACTTTGCCAACAAAGGTCCATCTAGTCAAGGTTATGGTTTTTCCAGTGGTCATGTATGGACAGGAGAGTTGGACTGTGAAGAAAGCTGAGCATTGAAGAATTGATGCTTTTAAACTGTGGTGTTGGAGAAGACTCTTGAGAGTCCCTTGGACTGCAAGGAGATCCAACCAGTCCATCTTAAAGGAAATCAGTCCTGAATATTCATTGGAAGGACTGATGTTGAAGCTGAAACTCCAATACTTTGGCCACCTGATGTAAAGAACTGACTCATTGGAAAAGACCCTGATGCTGGGAAAGATTGAAGGCAGGAGGAGAAGGGCATGAAAGAGGATGAGATGGTTGGATGGCATCACCAACTCAATAAACATGAGTTTGAGTAAACTCCAGGAGTTGGTGATAGACAGGGAGGCGTGGCGTGCTGCAGTCCATGGGGCCACAAGGAGTCTGACATGACTGAGCAACTGAAATGAACTGAAATGATTTATCAGTGCCCAGGTAGGGGCCAGACCTTCTAGAGGGAGTCGGAGGGTAGGTTTTCCTACCTGAGAGGATCTTGGACTGGTCTCCGTATGGGAACTGAGCCATAGAAAGAAAATAAAAGTGAAAGTCGTTCAATCGTGTCTGACTCATTGAGACCCCATGGACTATACAGTCCGTGGAATTCTCCAGGCCAGAATACTGGAGGAGGTAGCCTTTCCCTTCTCCAGGCTGAGATCTTCCCAGCCCAGGGACAGAACCCAGGTCTTCCGCACTGCCGTCAGACTCTTTACCTGTGAGCCGCAAGCAAAGCCCGAGCCATGGAATCCAGAACTTAGGTTTTCCTTCTTTTTTTTTTTTTTTTCTCGTTGTACCACATGGCATGTAGAATATCCCCGATCAGGGATCGAACCCATATGCCTGCAATGGGAGCACAAATTCTTAACCACTGAGCCACCAGGGAAGTCCAAGCTTAGTTCTTCTTCTCCAAGGAGACAGAGGCACGGGAGAAAGGCTGAGGCCTTTGGAGTCAGAACTGAGTTCAAATCCCTGCCCTGCTGCTTGCTGGCTGTGTGACCCTGGGTGAGTCATTTCACCCCTAAGCCTCAGTCTCCTCATCTGTGAAATGGGGCCACAGAGAGCACCCTCTTGGAGCTGACGTAAGGACTGAATGAGATAAAGTCCACTAACTGCCTGGAAGGCTCAATACTGCCAACGCTGTCTCCTCTTCTACCTGCTTCATGTAGGACAACTGTCACAGTAGTTCATGTAACATAATAGTATCAGCAATAAAATAACACGATAACATCAAGCTATATGTATGCACACACACACGTTTGTGTATATATAACAGTGAAAAATAAGGCAACAGTGAACACTTGAAGAGAACCTGCAAGAGCTAAGGACTGTTCTGAGCTCTTTATACCCATCAGTTCATTTAAGGTTCACCACAACCCTACGAGGTAAGGAGCAATACACCCATTCTATGGATGAGGAAACTGAGGTAAGTTAAAAAACTTACTGAAGGTCACACAGCTGTGAGTGGTCAAGCCAGGATGACAAGCTGGTTCCTGAGTGTGGGCTGTGCCATCTCCTCACCCTCCTCTGTGGAGGGAGAAGGATGGTAGGTACCTTGGGGTCAGGAGACCTGGGGGCCAGACCTGACTTTCCCTGAGAGTGTAGGGGCTGGGCATTCTGCTCTGGGCTCCCCAGGAGAGTGTGTGTCAGAAGGGATGCTGCCTCTGAGCGTAGCCTGGCTGGTCAGGGGCCTTGTTACCAGCTGTGTAGCTGCTACGGGAGGGCCCTGCATTCCATCAGGTTGATCTGCTCATTTTACAGTTGGGAAGCTGAGGCCAGAGGGGGAATGGCACCCACCGAAGATTGCCAAGAGAGTTAGGAGCAGGTCTCCTCTCTCCCAGCCCACAGCTTTCTTACCCCCTCGCCCCCACTCACCAAAGGGGGAATTTCTAAACCACCAACAGCCTCACAGGCTGAAATGTTTGCTGAGCCTCAGTCATGAGCTCTGAGCTCGGCCCTGGGGGGAGGGGCCGACGCGGAAGCTGAACAGCCTTCATACTTGTCTGACCATAGAGGGAGGCCCAGTCAGAGGGAAGCTCTGGGTCAGATGTTGGGGAAAGGGCTGGGGGCGAGGGCAGAGAATAAACAGACCCTGGTCTCTGCCCTTCGGGAGCGCGCGGTCTGGTGCAGAAGGCAGACCTGTAACAGTGACAGCCTCCACCGCTGCAAGCGGCCCGCATCAGGAGTTCACCCGCAGCAGTCACCACGCCAAAGACCTGTGCCCAGTCTCTTTATGAATCGTCACAATATTTTTAAATTGGTGATATGTCAAAATAATAGTTAGGATATATTGGGTTAAGTAAAATATTTTGTTAGAATTAATGTATCGGTTTATTCTTGCTTTCTTTACTGTAGCTGCCGGAGAATTTAAAGTCACACACGGGAGTCGTGTCACCTGTCTGTTGGAGCTGCTGCTCTAGATCGGTGCTGTCCAGTGGACCCTTCTGCAGTGACCCAAGCGTTCCATCCTGCTTGGTCCAGCTGGGCAGCCGCCAAGTCCAACATAGCAATGGGGAGCTTGAAATATGGCTACTGTGACTGAGAAAGTGAATTTTCAATTTGACTTAATTTATATTTGAGTTTAAGTGCCTGGGCCACATATTCAAAAAGCAAAGACATTACTTTGCCAACAAAGGTCTGTATCGCCAAAGCTATGGTTTTTCCAGTGGTCATGTATGGATGTGCAAGTTGGACCAAAGAGAAGGATGAGTGCTGAGGAACTGATGCTTTTGAACTGTGATGTTGGAGAAGACTCTTGAGAGTCCCTTGGACAGCAAAGAGATCCAGCCAGTCCATCCTAAAGGAGATCAGTCCTGAATATTCATTGGAGGGACTGATGCTGAAGCTGAAAGTCCGACAGTGTGGCCACCTGATGTGAAGAACCAACTCATTAAAAAAGACCCTGATGCTGGGAAAGATTGAAGGCAAGAGAAGCGGACAACAGAGGATGAGATGGTTGGATGGCATCATCGACTCAATGGACATGAGTTTGAGCAAGTTCCGAGAGATGACAGAGAACAGGGAAGCCTGGCGTGGTGCAGTCCATGGGGTTGCAAAGCATCAGACATGACTGAGCGACTGAACAGTAATCATATACGGCTAGTGGCTAGCACAGCTCCAGACAATTATGCTTTTCTGCCCAATGAAGACAGTTAGGCCCCATGGGGCATCACAGGCATTCTGATAGCTGTGTTGATACTAGGTACCGTGGGCACACAAAGGACTTCAGTGGGTATTAGTGTCTGGAAACAAAGACTCAGAGAGGTTTAGAGATCACCCAGTGGCGCACAGCTTGGAGGTGGTAGAGAGTTTGGCCACCAGAGAAACTCTCCAAGCCCCAGACTTGTCCTCAAAATTTGCTGCCTCCTCGGCTGGGGTGCTGTCACCTAGGAACCCCTCCAAGGCTAACACTGGCTGCAACACCCCATCCCAAAGCCCGTCCAGTCCCCTGCCACCCGCCAGAAAGCCCCGGACATGGCCGCTCGCATCCGTGTGTCCTCTGGTACTGTCCACACCTGCCCAGTCGCTCTCTATCACCCCTCCCTGGCCCTCATCCCCAGCACTTCCTGCTCGAAGGCCCGCCACGGTACAGACACCGTGTACCGTGTCTCCTGCGTGCTCGCCAGGCCCCTCCCATCCCGCCCCACCCTCTCTTCCTGGAAGCGTTGCTGCCCTCGCCCACGGTCTGCTAGACTTCTATGGCTTCTCAGGTTTCCTGGTGCTTCTGAATGCAGAGCTTGCACCCCCATCTTGTGTGAAAGCCGCACGAGAGGTAGCCAGGCTGTCCTACCAGCGGGCAGGCTTCCAGCCCTGCTCCGCCGCCAGCGTCTGCTTGACTCTAGGCAAGTCACATCTCCCTGAGCCGTTTTCCTTACCTGCAAGATGGGAATAATGACACCACGGCGTTCTTATGCACATTACGTGCAGCAAAGAATGCAAAGCACCCTGCTAACTGTCAGACGAAGTCAGAAAGGGGAAATAACGAGGGCACTCACAGTGAACGCTTAGTCACCAGATCCTCAGCGAAGCGGGTTCACGCTGTCTGTAAATGTGTCTCCAGATTCGAAGCTCCTCTTACCTTCAGGAAGTGGAGACTAACTCCTTCCTCTTGAAGGTGGTCTGGGCTTAGTGACTTGCTTCAAACTAACCCAGTAAAGGAGAAGTGATGATGCGTGTCTGCGGAAACTTGGCCGCAGAGAAAGCTCTGTAGCTTTCTCCTCTTGCTTGGATCATGCACTCTGCGGAGAGTTAGCCGCCATGTGTTGAGGACACTCAAGTACGTGTCGGGACGCCCAGGTGATGAGGAGCGAAGGCCTCCTGCAAGTAGCCAGCAAGGGTCTGAGGCTGCTGCCAACAGCCATGCAGAGGAGCCCGCTGGGAAGCAGCTTCTCCAGCCCCAGTCAAGCCTTCGGGTGAATGCAGCCCCCGCCAACATCCTGACTGCAGGCTGGCGAGCCACCCTGAGCCAGAGCCACCCAGCAATGCCAGTGCCCCACAGACCCTGGGCAGTAAAAAGTGCTTGTTACTTTAAGCCATGAAGTTTGGGGGATAATTTGTCACACAGTAATAGATAACTAAAACACACGCATAATCTCATTTAACTCTCTTAACATTAGGATGTAGGTATTGTTATCATCCCCACTTTATGAAGGAAAAAACCAAGGCTCAGACAGGAGATGACGCTTGCCTAAGGCCACTCAATAAGGACGCAGTGGACTCAAGCAAGACCTCAGTCCTGGTCCATTTGAATTAAAAGCTGGTCAGTGTGGAACCACGTGCCAGACGTCTCCTAGAGGTGCTCCAGTGACTGAATACAGGTCTTTCTAGCTCCACTAGGAGCTGGTATGCTCCCAAGAACAGGGATTATAGATTACATAGGTTGGCCGAATCCACACACCTGGCAATCAGTAGGTGCTCATTAAAAAAATTGATTTATATTTATGTATTTATTTATTTGGCTGTGCTGGGTCTCGGTTGTATCACACAAAGCTTTGATCCTCGTTGTGGCTTGTGGGATCTTAGTCGCTTCACGTGCGATCTAGCTCCCCCACCAGCGATCAAACCTGTGGCCCCTGCATGGGGAGCCTGGAGTCTTAGCTGGGAGATCACCAGGGAAGTCCCCGTAGGTGCTCATTAACTGCATTATTTGAATGGGAGAGACAAAGCATTTGGATTGCTTGTGGCCCCGGGCGGATCCCTTGGCCAAATCCATCCAAACATTTGTGGAGTACAGGGCAAGATACAAATGGAGCTCTGCACATCTAAACATTTTAAAGTTTTGAAGCAAGCTAATCAATAGTAAGCGAATTATGGCAACTATACGTTCATTATAACAAAATACAAAATATATGTACAGCGATGGTTTTTACATGAGAGCAAGTCAGCCAAGCAGTAACGATGACTACGCAGGCCTCGGTTGTCTCTGGATGGGCTGATGATGTTTGAGTGAGTGATAAAATACAGACAGACATGTTCATAAGTTATTACACATTCATTCTATCAAATCTCTTTTCCCTGCCTTTATTTCGGCAAAAATCCATAATTGTGTTGTGATAATCAAGATTTTCTTATAATTTCTGTTCTGTTTCTAGTCACGTGAAATTAGACAACCTTTCTCAAGTCATTGTATTTCTCAGATAGTTTCTAATTAATTTTAATTGGCGAACACTTGCTCTGTTGAGAATGTAGGAAGAAATTGTCAATACTACTCCAAAAGCAATATTTAGATGAGGAAATGAGCTGTGAGTTTCACATAGCAAGCTTAAATGCGGTAACGGGATTGCAGAGATAAATTATGATTATTGTGGAAAATATTACAAACTCTCTTAAGTTCTTCATATAAATCGTATCACATATATCTTGAATTTTGCTGTCTCTTAAAGCAATATCTAGGAGAAGGCAATGGCACCCCACTCCAGTGCTCTTGCCTGGAAAATTCCATGGACAGAGGAGCCTGGTGGGCTGCGGTCCATGGGATCGTGAAGAATCGGACACGACTGAGCGACTTTACTTTCACTTTTCACTTTCATGCATTGGAGAAGGAAATGGCAACCAACTTCAATGTTCTTGCCTGGAGAACCCCAGGGACTGGGGAGCCTGGTGGGCTGCCGTCTAGGGGGTCGCACAGAGTCGGACACGACTGAAGCGACTTAGCAGCAGCAGCAGCAAAGCAATATCTAGATCTAACACTCAGGTACGTGGTGTCACGCTCTAAGTTTGTTACATCCAGACCAACTTTAAATATGCTGCCCTGTGCGACTCTTGGATTATATGCGCTTTGTTTGAGTACCTCTGGAGCCACAGACTGGAACATGAAAAGAGGCAAGGGAATGGATGCTGGGTACCACTGGGAATTTACTGTGTTTGTGCTAAGAGGAGAAGGCGATGGCACCCCACTCCAGCACTCTTGTCTGGAAAATCCCATGGACGGAGGAGCCTGATAGGCTGCAGTCCATGGGGGGTTGTGAAGAGACAGACTTGACTAAGCGACTTCACTTTTACTTTTCACTTTCATGCATTGGAAAGGGAAATGGCAACCCACTCCAGCGTTCTTGCCTGGAGAACCCCAGGGACTGGGGAGCCTGGTGGGCTGCTGTCTATGGGGTCGCACAGAGTCGGACATGACTGAAGCGACTTAGCAGCAGCAGCAGTGCTAAGAGGAAGGATCTAACAAGTCAACTGATTTGTCTTTGCTCTTAACAAAGAGCAAGGGCTTTTCTTTCATTTAAAAAAAAATTATTTATTTACTTGACTGCACTGGGTTTAGCTGTGGCACATGGGATCTTCAGCCTTCATTGTAGCTCCTGGAATCTTCACCGTGGCATGTGAGGTCTTGGTTGCAGCGTGTGGAATCTAGTTCCCCGACCAGGGATTGGACTTGGGCCCCCTATTTTGGGAGCCTCAGCCACTGAACCACAGGGAGGCATTTTCTTTCATTTAAAAAAAAATTATTTATTTACTTGACTGCACTGGGTTTAGCTGTGGCACATGGGATCTTCAGCCTTCATTGTAGCTCCTGGAATCTTCACCGTGGCATGTGAGGTCTTGGTTGCAGCGTGTGGAATCTAGTTCCCCGACCAGGGATTGGACTTGGGCCCCCTATTTTGGGAGCCTCAGCCACTGAACCACAGGGAGGCTCCTGAGCAGAGGCTTGTCCTGCACTGTTCAAAGCCTCCCTGTCCTCCAAAGCAGGGCTCATGGGCAATGTCAGCACCCATACACTCCACAAGCGCCGGCGGATTTGGAGGCAGTCAAGTTTTGTGCTGAGGACACAGCAAAGGATGAACAACATTTCCCTTCCTTCTTTGGGGCCTGAACAGTGTCAGGGCCCAGTCACGGAAGTGTGCCGTGATGGTTGACCGGGGCTCCAGGTTTCCTCAATAAATCGTTTGCGTTGTGACAGGCAGGCCTCCAGATGACTCACGTGCGGCCTGGTGGACCGTGGCTGGTGCCTGAGCCGCGCAGAAGCGGAGGGTGTTGCCAGGCTTCCATCCCTACCTGGCACTGCTGCATCCGATCTCATGTTCATTTGCGGAGTCATTCATCTTTTTGTAATTATTTTATGAAATGTTCTAAGACAAACACAGTATGTTTCTCTCATTTCCTGCACAGTTTCAGTACTGTTGCTTTATGAAGCATCAACTGTCACTTCAAAATAGAACTTTCTGTATTGGCATCTATAGCCCTGCAAGTTATGAGACTCTTTATTGTGGTAAAAAAAATCATAACATAAAATTTACCGTCTTAACCATTTTTAAACGAACAGTTCAGTAGTGTAAAGTATATTCACAGGGTTGTGAAACAAATCTCTTGTAGGTTTTCATCTTGCAAAATGGTAACTCTGTGTCCTTTAAACAACTCCCCATCCCCCTTTATAGATACCTTACTAGTAATAATTTATTTTTACTATCTTTTATAAAAGGTTAAGTCTGCGATGGATTGGAAGTGGACTGGAACTTTTAAAAGCCAAACAGTCTTCTGCAATAGATAGTTTGACAGCAGTAACTCAGTCGTCTCTAAAGGCATGTTTTGCTTTTTATGGATTCAGGTGATTATTTTATCTCACTTCATCTTACATTTTTCTGTATAGATTTCATAAATACAGTTTTTATTGCCTTACATAGTCAGGTAAAGAAAGTAGAGGGAAGGTAGAAACAAATAGGTGCAGCTGAACTTGGTCCTAAAGGCATTTCTGATTTGCTTTGCTGGGCCTCCGTTTCCTCGAGTATAGAAAGGGGAGATGACGCAGCCTTGCCCTGGAGGCTCTGCAGCCACACTGGCCTGGAATGCACTGGTTGTTGGAATTCTCCGTGTTGGGACTGGCCGTCCAGCTGCGCAGCCGCCCTCTGTCCCTCCGGCCCTGCTCCAAGTCCAGTTTCACACCCTGGGGACATTTTGTCTCCGCTGACACCTGGCTTCCTGCCTCTGCAGTCACAGAAGGGTCTTCTCATGGATGACGCACTGGGGCAACTTCCATTGCTCACGTCCTGGCCAAAGGTCCACAGCATTTCCACATCAAGCCCACATCCCTCTCTGGTTGACCGCCACTCTCGTTTTCCATGATTCACACCAGGGCTGAGGGGGACAAGTTAATGTTGATGGGGACACAGCCAGGGAGGGGCCCCGTATTCTAGAATTTCAGAGCTGAAAGGAACTGGATTCTATTTTATAAGTAATACATACTCACTGCAAAACAACTCTAAAAGGATATAAGCTTTTGAATCACCCTTAATCCCAGCACCCAATAATAACCATCTTTAACATTTAGTGAATATTTTGCTTGTTTTTTTAACATGCATTTTAAAGCAACAACGCTAACAGGAATCAAGGAACTGGATTCTATTTTATAAGTAATACATACTCACTGCAAAACAACTCTAAAAGGATATAAGCTTTTGAATCACCCTTAATCCCAGCACCCAATAATAACCATCTTTAACATTTAGTGAATATTTTGCTTGTTTTTTTAACATGCATTTTAAAGCAGCAACGCTAACAGGAATCTGCTTCCCCCAGTCAGTACTTTTCTGCATCATATATGCACTGTGCATCATCAGCTTGAGTGGTCACAGAATTATTCCATTGTGTATATCTCTGGTAATTGCCAGTGTCCTCTGACACCTATCTTTGCCTGTCTCTCTCTTTCTCTCATTATTATAAACAATGAACAGCATTCAGTGTTTTCACTGTTTCCTTACAATAAAATCCTAAAAGTGGAGTTTTCCAAGCCAAAGGTATGCACATCCTATTTAAAAGACTTTGTCTGTAGGATTTGAAGGTTCTGACTAACAGTGCCTCAAAAGTACCAAGATTGCTCATTTCAGTTCATGCCTCCTGACACTGGGTATTATTGCTTTTTATTTTGCTGTTTTAATTTGTGTTTCTTTGTAAGATGTTGGACATGTTTTCCTTACTGATTAGTTACACTGAAACATATTTTGGAGCTAGTATATCCTGCCCTGTACTTTCACAGCTATGAAAACAGGGGAAGAGCTTCTTCCACAAATTAGGGACAGACCAGAATGGTAACCATGTAGGTGATGTCCAGGTGAGGAAGTTTCCCATGATTCTGGGGCCCCTTGAATTGACAGAGGGAGATTCTGGGTTAGGAATGGAGATAAGAAGATGACTCTCCTGTCCATAACAAGTAAGTCCTTCCATCCAAACCTCAGTCTTCTCACCTATAATTGAGGAGCTTGAATGCATCAATTGCTCAGATCTTCCTCAGCTCTAAGATTAAGGTTACCTGCTATCTCCAAGTTCCTTCCTATTTCTAACAGTTATAATGAAAATCTTACATGTGCATAGCCCCTTATGGTTTACAAAACATTTCTGTGAAATAGATGGGAGGTCTTCTCTTTAACACCGTCTCGTGCATGTGTGCATGCTAAGTCACTCCGGTCGTGTCCAACTCTTTGCCACCCTATGGACTGTAGCCCACTAGGGTCCTCTCTCCATGGGATCTCCAGGCAAGAATACTGGCATGGGTAGCCATGCCCTACTCCAGAGGATCTTCCTGACCCAGGGATCAAACCTGCGTCTCCTGCATTGCAGGTAGATTCTTTACCACTGAGCCACTAGAGAAGCCCTAACACCATCTCACAAATAAGAAATGGAGGCTCACAGAGCATAAATAGCTTACTCTGCAAGAACCACTCCACCTTAGACAGATCCCCTAGCCACCTTTGGAAATGCCTTCCAACAAGACAGCCACCTTTAAACTTGTCCTACGTAGGAATTCTGAACTCACCAATAATTGTCCACCTGCCACAGGCTTTTCATTTAGCTGCACAGTTCACTAAGTACCTACCAAGTGCCAGGCCCTGTGCCAGGGGTGAGGGGTACAGAGACGAGGGGACAGCTTGCACGCTGGTAAGGGAGATGCACCGAGGAGCTGAAAGGGGCTCTGAAAGGGGGCAGCGTGAGAGTGGTGGGAGCACAGAGGAGACTAGAGGCATCAGGGCAGGCTTCCTGGAGGAAGTGAGACCTGACTCTGATCCTGAAGAGACAATAGATTAAGGAGGAAAAAGAAGGTTTGGGGGGCAATAGCATGGGCAGAGATCTGGAGACAAAAGAGGGAATACAACCTTCAGGGAACTTTCAACAGGCAACACAGTTTGGATTCAGTCCAGCAGACTGAGAAGACTTAAAAAATATTTATTATTTCATTTCAAAGTAATGGTAATAAACTCATCACATGTTAAAATAAATAATACATTTTTAATGAAAGATAACTGTATTTTCCAAAATAGAAACATTTAGCAGGCAGAGTGTCACTGTTTTACATTTTTGCAGAATTCTTTGTTTTGTGATGTCTTTGTTTTTTCAAAAAAATCTGTTTATTTTATGTCTTGGCTGTGCTGGCTCTCCGTTGCTTCGTGTGGGCTTTCTGCAGCTGCAGCGAGCTGGGGTCACTCCTCACGGTGGCACTCAGGCCTCTCACTGTGGTGGCTTCTCCTGCTGTGGACAGGCTCTAGGCGCTTGGTCTTCTTCGCCACACAGGCTCAGTGGCTGCGGCTCGCAGGCCCTACAGCATGGGCTCAGTGGGTGTGGCGCACGCGGCTTGTTGCTCCATGGCACAGGGAATCTTGTCGGGCCAGGGATCAAACCCGTGTCCTCTGCACTGGCAGGCAGATTCTTATCCACTGCGCCACCAGAGAAGTCCACAGATCTGTTTCAGTTCAGTTCAGTTCAGTTGCTCAGTCCTGTCTGACTCTTTACGACCCCATGGATTGCAGCACGCCAGGCCTCCCTGTCTATCACCAACTCCTGGAGTTTACTCAAACTCACGTCCATCGAGTTGGAAATGCCATCCAACCATCTCATCCTCTGTCATCCCCTTCTCCTCCTGCCCTCAGTGTTTCCCAGCATCAGGGTCTTTTCCAATGACTCAGTGCTTTACATCAGGTGGCCAAACTGTTGGAGTTTCAGCTTCAACATCAGTCCTTCCAGGGAATATTCCGGACTGATCTCCTTTAGGATGGACTGGTTTGATCTCCTTGCAGTCCAAGGGATTCTCAAGAGTCTTCTCCAATGCCACAGTTCAAAAGCATCAGTTCTTTGGCACTCAGCTTTCTTTACAGTCTAGCTCTCACATCCATACATGACCTCTGGAAAAACCATAGCTTTGACGAGATGGACCTTTGTTGGTAGTCAAGTCTCTGCTTTTACTCATTATGACTGGCTTATTTTCATGAAAAAAATGTCGACCTCGCCAGCTCCCTGAAAGGGGTTCCCAGAGCCCGCGTTGAGGAGGGTGAATTAGCTGAGTGGGTCCTGCAGGCCGGGTTTTGAGCTGCTGTGGGGCCTGAGGGGAGGGGCAGGCTCCAGGGGTGTTGGTGGGGCTGAGAGGCGGGGCCGGGGGCGTGGTTTTGGCTGCAGGGCTAGGAGCCAGGCTCCAGCTCCTGCTCCAGCCCCAGCTCAGGTGCCTGAGTGCCGAGCCCAGGCTCTGAGACTCTTTACGACCCCATGGACTGCAGCACGCCAGGCCTCCCTGTCTATCACCAACTCCTGGAGTTTACTCAAACTCACGTCCATCGAGTTGGAAATGCCATCCAACCATCTCATCCTCTGTCATCCCCTTCTCCTCCTGCCCTCAGTGTTTCCCAGCATCAGGGTCTTTTCCAATGACTCAGTGCTTTACATCAGGTGGCCAAACTGTTGGAGTTTCAGCTTCAACATCAGTCCTTCCAGGGAATATTCCGGACTGATCTCCTTTAGGATGGACTGGTTTGATCTCCTTGCAGTCCAAGGGATTCTCAAGAGTCTTCTCCAATGCCACAGTTCAAAAGCATCAGTTCTTTGGCACTCAGCTTTCTTTACAGTCTAGCTCTCACATCCATACATGACCTCTGGAAAAACCATAGCTTTGACGAGATGGACCTTTGTTAGTAGTCAAGTCTCTGCTTTTACTCATTATGACTGGCTTATTTTCATGAAAAAAATGTCGACCTCGCCAGCTCCCTGAAAGGGGTTCCCAGAGCCCGCGTTGAGGAGGGTGAATTAGCTGAGTGGGTCCTGCAGGCCGGGTTTTGAGCTGCTGTGGGGCCTGAGGGGAGGGGCAGGCTCCAGGGGTGTTGGTGGGGCTGAGAGGCGGGGCCGGGGGCGTGGTTTTGGCTGCAGGGCTAGGAGCCAGGCTCCAGCTCCTGCTCCAGCCCCAGCTCAGGTGCCTGAGTGCCGAGCCCAGGCTCTGGTGGAGAAGAGTTTGGGGAGGAGATGGTAAACCGCGTCTGGAACTACTTGAGTGTGAAACGTCTGTGGACCCCACAGGCAGCACCCAGAGACTGGCTCCTAGGCTGCGAGGGGATGACTTGGTCGGGAAGGGAGTCCATCACTGAGCACAGGGCTGCAGGACCCGGGAAGGTCCCTGAGGTGGGCGCACCGTCCCCCGACCCCCACTGCTGTGAGACCAACGGGAGCCGGGAAGGGGTGTGTGGCCTGCAGGCTGTGCACTAGCTCGGCAGGAGCCAATTGATGGGGGTGGGAGTCTGTCTCCTCCCAGCCTTGCTGAGCAAACACTGTAATCCAAGCCAGCTCCAAGGAGGAGCAGCCAAGGAGAGGCTTAGCGAAAGCTCAGCCCAGAGGGGAACTGGGGACATGGGAGGAGCGGGTGGCTGGATGCCCAGAAGCGGGGTGGGAGTTCTAGGGGTGTGCACAAGATGCCCAGACGGGGGGAGATTCAGGGGAGCAGCGCCGCGTTCAAGGCTTCAGTAAGAAAGGTACCCGCAGATGCTCTGCTGTGTTCTGACAGTCTGGGCAGCCTGCCAGGTAGAGGCAGGTTCTAGGCCAGAGGACTGCATGTGGGCTCTTCCACATCAAGCCAGAGACCCGACCTCAGTCCTGCGCTCTGATACCGTTCTGGGAGTTCTCTTATGTCTGATCAGGGTTGCAAGAACACCAGTACCAGGCGGCTCTGGTCTTTTCACAGGCAACCGGCAGGGGGCGAGGGGGTGGGGTGAGCACTGCACATGCGCTAGCGGCACCGGCAGGGCTGGATCCAAGCCCTCCAACTACGCCGGCAGTCACCGGTCTCTTCCCTCTGTTTTCCTCCTCAAGCACTTGATCCCCAAGTCCTCTGCCCATGTGTTGGCAAGATGGCTTCCTGGATAGCAAGCCCAGTGGAAAGATGGCACTTTTCCCCCTAAACCCACGCAATTCCTGGGTAGATTCTCATTGGCCTGACATGAGTCACACACCCATTTTTGAACCAATCACTGCTGCCATAAGGAGAATGGCTTATGTTGATTGGCCAGGCCTGGGATGTGTACCCACAGCTTAGAGTGGGAGGTGGAATGGATGAATCCCTCTCAAACTGTCCCGATAGAGTGAGGAACCCAGGAGTCCCCAAAGGAAAAGCACAGGGCTGCTGCCAGAGGAAGGGGCTGGACCTTACAGAGGTGAGAGCCCTTTCCCCAAGTGTGGACACCCCTGGAGTTAAGAGCCTTCCTCCTATAGAAGTAATGAAGGCCAAGCCCCCTTACATGTAGTACAATATTGGGGTCCCCTCGTTAGCCCTTGGGGATCAGTTGGACTTGGCTTCTACCCCCTGGCTGGGTGGCCTTCCGTGAGTTATTTTTCTTCTCTGAGCCTCAGTTTCCTCCTCTGTAAAATGGGATGAATCGTTAAGAGGAGAGGGCACAGAGAAGGGGCACCTGAGGACAGAGGTAGATTGGACTGATGCAGTCTTGAACCAAGAAATGCCAGGTGCCACTACGAAATGGAAGAGACAAGAACTGATTCTTTATCCTAGAGTCTTCGGAAGACTCAGCGTCCTGCCACACTTTGATTTCAGACTTCTGGCCTCCAGAGCTCTGAGATGATAAATTTCTGTTGTCTGAAGTCACCCAGTTTGTGACAGTTTGTTGCAGCAGCCCTGGGAGACTAATACACCATCTGAGATGACTTTATTTATTTATGTGTTTATTCTACATCCTTCCCCCCAAGGGATCAGTTCCACGAAACCATGCAGTGTCTATTTTTGTCACTGCTGTGCCCCTAGCGTTTGGAACAATATCTGTTGCATAGCAGACGCTCATGAAATATTTGGTCAAATCAAAGAATGGGTAATTGCTGAACACTTCAACCAGCTCTCTCAAAGCACCTTGTCTCAGACTGGCCTTAATATGCTGTTCTAGCCACACCCTTCCACCTCCACTTCCCAGACTTTTGGCTCTTGACGGACAGGCCATGTCTTCATTCCCTTCTTATCCCCAGAGACACACATACACACATACTATTCCTATGTGGGCAGCACAACACAGTGGTAATGAGCTTGGAAGTGTGGGGAGCCCAGACATGGTTTAAAATCTGGCCCTGGCTTGCCTTGTGGCATCACTTAGGCCCCTTCCCTCTCAGTTTTCTCCTCTGGAAAATGGGTATAGGAGTCTCATCCTTTCAGGGCCTGGAACACAGTAAGTGCTCAATGAGTAGCGGCTACAGTCAACTCTCCTGGGACATTCTGTCTTTTCCCACAAGGCTGGCCTGAGTCCCTTCCTCCTGCAGGAAGCCCTCCCAGACCACCTCTGTGCTGGCCCGAACTCTCCCCAGCTCAGACGCTCTGAATGGCTCCCTTGCCGCTTGGCACCATCTGCCTGGGATCATTAATTCTCTTTTTGTGCATACGTGGCCTGTCTCCCTGGCTGCCTCAGCCGTTGGCCATGTTTTAATGAGGTTTCTCTTTGTGAATAAAGAAGCAGGCCTTTGATCTCCCTTCTGGAATCGGTTGTCTTTGATAATCTGCACCGAGTAACCGCTGAGAGCCAGGCCAGAATTCAAGCCTGCGCGCTGCTGCCTCTCGCTGTCAGACCCTTGGCAGGTGGCCTCACTTCTCCCAGCCTCAGTTTCCCCAAAAGTACAAAGGGCCCTTGCAGAGCAAACATTCTGTTGTATGTAAATGAGGCAATCCACAGATTCAGCCACATGACCCCCTAGCCTCGGTTTCTTTAGTAACGTCCCTTTTTTAAACTTCAATTACAAATTCGTAGTTTATGTTCCACTCACTGATGAAGAAAAATAATGCCTAGAGAAGAAAAATCACGTGCCCAGTACCCTTAGCCAGTTATGGGACAGAGGAGGGATTTGAACCCAGGTTGTTTGACTCCCAGTGACCTCAAGGCCAAAAGTTAACTAGGAATGAACACTGTGGTCATCTGATGACTCCTTGGGGTGAATCCGAATAGGGATCCACAGGCCCACCCTGCTCTGCAGGGGGCAGTCTGAGAGCTCTGGGCAGGGGTTGACCAGAGGGCTGAAACAGGGGTCGCTGGGGGCTCAAGGCTGGGGAGGTTCGTGTGGGGAAGGGTGAGAGAGACAGGATTTGGAGGAGGGACCATTTTCAAAGATGAGTAAAGTTCTTACGAAGCTCCTCAAGTCACTCAGTGACTCTGGTTCTTGGGGACGGGAACGTGCATGGGGCCATGTCCATCCTGCGCCCTGGCCGTGCGCGCAGAGTGGGATGGAAGCTCCTGGGGGGACAGGGATCACCTGGACCTGGTGACAGAGCTGGGCCTGGCCTGGATGATGAACTGGCCCTGACCATCACCCCATGCCCCAGAGCGGGGATACTGTCAATGGAGAAGCCCCCAGGAGAGCCCCTGGTGCATGGAGAGGGACGCGCGGAGGGGAAGGCGTGTCCAGGGCTGGGGTGGGGCAGGGAGATCAGAGAGATAGTATGAGCATGAGAAACGGACAGCAGTGCAGAAAAGATAAGAGGGAGGGCGTAGGAAGCTGGAGGAGAGAGAGGAGAAACTGTGGGCTCACTTACCTCTTCCGAGAGGAGCCCAGCTGCTTCTGGATCCTGGGACTAGAAGGGGCGGAGGGCTCCCTCAGGCCACCTGGCACTCTGTGTGGCTCCTTGGTGGACAGGGCAGGGAGAGAGGCTGGTGGGAACTCAGGGCCAGATCCCCTCGAGGGAGGGGACAGGGTGGCTGGGGCCTGGGCTATGATCAGTGGCTGGGTGATCTTCAGGGAGGACCCAGCCTCCTTCCTGATCCTCAGTTTAGGCACCTGTAAGGGGGGTCAGTGTTGGCCTCTCTGTGTGTGTGTGTGTGTGTGTGTGTGTGTGAGGCTGCCTCAGCCGTTGGCCATGTTTTAATGAGGATTTCTCTTTGTGAATAAAGAAGCAGGCCTTTGATCTCCCTTCTGGAATCGGTTGTCTTTGATAATCTGCACCGAGTAACCGCTGAGAGCCAGGCCAGAATTCAAGCCTGCGCGCTGCTGCCTCTCGCTGTCAGACCCTTGGCAGGTGGCCTCACTTCTCCCAGCCTCAGTTTCCCCAAAAGTACAAAGGGCCCTTGCAGAGCAAACATTCTGTTGTATGTAAATGAGGCAATCCACAGATTCAGCCACATGACCCCCTAGCCTCGGTTTCTTTAGTAACGTCCCTTTTTTAAACTTCAATTACAAATTCGTAGTTTATGTTCCACTCACTGATGAAGAAAAATAATGCCTAGAGAAGAAAAATCATGTGCCCAGTACCCTTAGCCAGTTATGGGACAGAGGAGGGATTTGAACCCAGGTTGTTTGACTCCCAGTGACCTCAAGGCCAAAAGTTAACTAGGAATGAACACTGTGGTCATCTGATGACTCCTTGGGGTGAATCCGAATAGGGATCCACAGGCCCACCCTGCTCTGCAGGGGGCAGTCTGAGAGCTCTGGGCAGGGGTTGACCAGAGGGCTGAAACAGGGGTCGCTGGGGGCTCAAGGCTGGGGAGGTTCGTGTGGGGAAGGGTGAGAGAGACAGGATTTGGAGGAGGGACCATTTTCAAAGATGAGTAAAGTTCTTACGAAGCTCCTCAAGTCACTCAGTGACTCTGGTTCTTGGGGACGGGAACGTGCATGGGGCCATGTCCATCCTGCGCCCTGGCCGTGCGCGCAGAGTGGGATGGAAGCTCCTGGGGGGACAGGGATCACCTGGACCTGGTGACAGAGCTGGGCCTGGCCTGGATGATGAGCTGGCCCTGACCATCACCCCATGCCCCAGAGCGGGGATACTGTCAATGGAGAAGCCCCCAGGAGAGCCCCTGGTGCATGGAGAGGGACGCGCGGAGGGGAAGGCGTGTCCAGGGCTGGGGTGGGGCAGGGAGATCAGAGAGATAGTATGAGCATGAGAAACGGACAGCAAGTGCAGAAAAGATAAGAGGGAGGGCGTAGGAAGCTGGAGGAGAGAGAGGAGAAACTGTGGGCTCACTTACCTCTTCCGAGAGGAGCCCAGCTGCTTCTGGATCCTGGGACTAGAAGGGGCGGAGGGCTCCCTCAGGCCACCTGGCACTCTGTGTGGCTCCTTGGTGGACAGGGCAGGGAGAGAGGCTGGTGGGAACTCAGGGCCAGATCCCCTCGAGGGAGGGGACAGGGTGGCTGGGGCCTGGGCTATGATCAGTGGCTGGGTGATCTTCAGGGAGGACCCAGCCTCCTTCCTGATCCTCAGTTTAGGCACCTGTAAGGGGGGTCAGTGTTGGCCTCTCTGTGTGTGTGTGTGTGTGTGTGTGTGTGTGTGTGTGTGTGTGTGTAGGAGACGGCATCTGGGTTCTGATATTCTGAATTCCACAACACCCAGGCTGTGGGCCTCACATGGGGCGTGGGGGACAGGGAAAGCTGGTTTGTAGTTCCCCTCCCTGGAAGGGGTTCAACCTAGGCCCCAGCTGCTGCCTCCCTCCTGCCGGTCCCTGCCCCTTCCTCACTCTGCCAGACAAACCCCAACCATGGGAAAAATGAGTGTTTGGGGCCAGCCATTCATAGGCGGAAACTCACCGTTTCCTCCTCTTCCTGTTCTGGGGTCCATATTGCTCTGGGCTATCTAATACCATAATTGGCCACCTACTATGTGCCAGGCCTGAGCTCGAGTTTTAACTGAGTATCTTATCAAACCCTCAGAATTACCCTCTTCACAGATGCCCGTTTAAAGAGGAGGAAAGGAAGACTCCAAGGGTATGTGTGTGTGTGTGTGTGTGTGTGTGTGTGTGTGTGTAGGAGACGGCATCTGGGTTCTGATATTCTGAATTCCACAACACCCAGGCTGTGGGCCTCACATGGGGCGTGGGGGACAGGGAAAGCTGGTTTGTAGTTCCCCTCCCTGGAAGGGGTTCAACCTAGGCCCCAGCTGCTGCCTCCCTCCTGCCGGTCCCTGCCCCTTCCTCACTCTGCCAGACAAACCCCAACCATGGGAAAAATGAGTGTTTGGGGCCAGCCATTCATAGGCGGAAACTCACCGTTTCCTCTTCTTCCTGTTCTGGGGTCCATATTGCTCTGGGCTATCTAATACCATAATTGGCCACCTACTATGTGCCAGGCCTGAGCTCGAGTTTTAACTGAGTATCTTATCAAACCCTCAGAATTATCCTCTTCACAGATGCCCGTTTAAAGAGGAGGAAAGGAAGACTCCAAGGGTCTTGGCCAGCCCACGTTGAGTTGTAAGCAGCCCGAAGTTAGAAGCCAAAAGGTGGCAGAGCCAGGCCTGCTGAGTCTAAAGACCCACTCTTCCCAGCAGCACCCCAGCTCCGGACTACCGGACCAGCAGCCAGAGAGGCGAATTCAGGTCCCCATTCAGCGATCATCCTTAAGCCAGTCACCTCTTCACTCTGAACCTCAGCTTCTTTATAAGTAAAATGGGACAAATGTTATCCATCTACACTTTGAAATGGGTTTCCCCGATAGCTCAGCAGTAAAGAATCTACCCGCAGTGCAGGAGATACAAGAGACATGTATTGACTCCCTGGGTTGGGAAAGTCCCCTGGAGGAGGAAATGGCAACCGACTCCAGTATTCTTGCCTAGAAAATTTCATGGACAGAGGAACCTGATGGGCTACAGTCCAAAGTGTTGCAAAGAGTTGGACATGATTGAAGCAACTTAGCATGTAAACATGAACTTGGCATTCTAAACGACTGTAACGGGACTTCCCTGGTGGTCCAGAATCCGCCTTGCAATGCAGGGGATGCAGGTTCGATTCCTGGTTGGGGAACTAGGATCCAGTCAATCCACATGCCATGGATTGACTGGGCCAGCCTGCTGCACCTGAAGAGTCTGTAGACCTCAAAGAAACATCCTACATGATGCAACAAAGATCCCACATGCTGCAACCAAGATCTGATGCAGCCAAATAAATATTTGAAAATAAATTTTAAAATAACTACAACTTAATCAACTGAATGCTTGCAACAACCCTATGAGGTAGTTAATCTTATGGCCATTTTCCAGATGAAGATCTTGAGGCTCATAGATGCTGATTTGTCCAAGGTCGCACATAGAAAGTTATGAGGGTTGGGATCAGAAAGCAGAATGGAGCTAGGACTTTAACTGGTCTGTGATGGTGAAGTTAAAATGAAAGTCGCTTGGTTGTGCTCAAGTCTTTGCAACCCCACGGACTGTAACCTGCCAGCTTTCTCTGTCCACGGAGTTCTCTAGGAAAGAGGAGTGGAGTGGGTAGCCATTCCCTTCTCCAGGGGATCTTCCCAACCCAGGGATTGAACCTGGGTCTCTCTCATTGAAGGCAGATTCTTCACCACCTGTGCCACCAGGGACTCTCTACCTGGTCTGTGGCCTTGGGTAAATAACCTTCTGCTTCTGGGCCGCAGTTTCCCCATATGTCCAAGGGCTGAAGTAAGAAATGGAAATGGTCGTAGAGCCTTGGCGCAGAGAGGCTCGGCAAACTGCAGAGCCACCCGGGTGAATGAGTTTAGATTCAGCCCAGAGCTGAGATCCCAGCTCTGCCAAGAAGCAGCTGGGTGACTTAGCCTAGCTGAGCCCATTCAGAAAATGGGGTGCTGCAAGGAAAAGATAAGGGATGCACGTAAGGGGGTCCACTGAGGGCCTGGAGCTGGAGAGAGGACCCTGGAGAGGACCCAGTCCCTCTCCCTCCCATCCCTTGTCCCAGCCAGGCGCAGGGGTGTGGGAAGGGAAGGCGCGGGGCAGGAGGGGATTAGCCCAGGGTCCCCCTCCTGGGGCGGCGCTTTTAACTGTGTTCTCCCTCTGGGATCAGCCTTGCCCCCTCCCAGGCCCCAGGCCAGGCCTGTGTTTGCCGTGGGGATCTGGGCTGGCCGGGCCAGGCTTTTATTCCCTGGCAGCTTTTGCTTGCTTTCTGCGGTGGGCCAGGCGCCGGCTCTGCCTGGCTCCCTGGGAGCAGATGGATCCCAGTGGGAAAGCGCACAGCAGGTCCTAAGAGGATTGGAGCCTTTCTTCCCACCCTTTGTGCTGCTCCCCACGGCGGCCGCACCCAGACCACAAAGGCCGCTTGTTTGGCCGCTTCCAGGGGTGCAGCAGGGGTCGCCGCTGCACCCTTGGAAACGCCGGCACCCCCATGTGAGTAGGAGGGCTGGGAGCACCCAGGCTCCAAGCAGGCAGGAAGTTCTGAGCTACAGGCTGCACCCCAGGGGCCCACTGGGGAGATGCCTCAGGCAGTCTGGAGGGGGCCAGGCCCAGATTTTGATGGCCAACCAGGCTTTGCTTCCAGACTCCAATCGCCTGGCAAAACTCCCCGTGATCTTGAAAATGTGGTATCCCTTTCTTGCTTGCTTATTCCCAGTGACTGTGTGGACCAGGAGGACCCAAGAAAAGGACGGTTGAGGCCAAGAGAAACTGGCGGGATGTAGCAAACTGAAGCCTGGAGACCCAGGAATAGCCTCATTTGAGGCCAGGCTCCAAGTGAGAGGTGGTACCTGGGCAGAGAAAAGGACAGGAATGATCTTGCCAGTGAGTTTACTTAAAAAGGTAATTGGTGGGGCTTCACTGGTGGACCAGTGGCTAAGACTCCGTGTTCCAATATAGAGGGCCCAGGTTCCATCCCAGGTCAGGGAACCAGATCCCACATGCTGCAGCTAAGAGTTCGGATGCCACTGTGAAAGATCCCGTGTGCCACAACTCAGACCAGGTGCAACCAAATAAAGAAATTAGTTAATCAATTTAAAAAATTGTTGATTGAGTGCCTCATCTCTGGTGGGTGCTGAGCAGACAGAAATAAGCCTCAGCTTATTTCTGCTCTGAGGGTTCTCAGTGTACTCGGGGGACAGATTTGTATGTAACAAGCTCTAGACCTGGGTTTCCCAATTTGGGCACTACTGACGTGTTGTTGCTGTTGTTCAGTTGCCCAATTGTATTTGACTCTTTGCAGTCCCATGGACTGCAGCACGCCAGGCTTCCCTGTCCTTCACTATATCCCGCAGTTTGCTCAAACTCATATCCACTGAGTCAGTGATGCCACCCAACCGTCTCACCCTCTGCTGCCCCCTTCTCCTTTTTTCTTCAGTCTTTCCCGGCATCAGGGTCTTTTCCAATGAGTCAGCTCTTTGCATCAGGTGGCCAAAGTATTGCAGCTTCAGCATCAGCCCTTCCAATAATATTCAGGGCTGATCTCCTTTAGGATGGACTGGTGTTTTTCCCTCGCTGTCCAAGGGGCTCTCAAAACTGACGTGTTGGGACATCTAATTCCTTGGTGTGGGGGCTGTCCTGAGAAAATGGTAGGATGTTTAACCATTTCCTTGGCCTCTCCCTGCACTAGCACCCCCTCCCCACTGCTATGGAAAATAAAAATGTCTCCAGACATTGCCAAAAGTCCTCCAGGGGCAAAATCACCCTGGATGAGAGCCACTGGTCTAGACTATAATCCCGCTCGTTTGTTCCTTCTTGCAACAAATGTCTGGAGACCTGAGTGTGCTGGATGCTGCTCTAGGGCCTGGGGGTTCAGCCCTAGAGTTCTAGGTGTTACGTTCAGGCCCACTGTGACGGCCTGCTGGAGGAGGGAGTGAAATGGTTCATGCAGGGCTGAAACGGGGTGCCAGGGTGACCCAAGACTCTTGGAGGAGGTGGCATTTAGCCAGGCCTGGAAGGATGAATAGAAGGGACTGGGACAGAGAAGGTGGGGAGGAGGACCTCAGAAGAGGACCTTGCAGGCTGACTAGGACAGAGGAGCCATCCTGCTTGTGTTCCGCAGAGGTTCACAGAGGACCTGCTGTACTGGGGCATCTTCTAGGGATACTGATGGACCACAAGAGGCCCCATCCAGCATGCAAAGGGTTCAGGGCATCTGAAAAAGTGTCTCCACCCTGTCTGGAGGCTGCAGAGGCATCAGGAAGGGCTGCTCAGAGAAGGAAAGACAGCCACCAAA